>JAGDYQ010000201.1:40000-62500 GCA_021962125.1 Bulinus truncatus | reverse complement strand
TCTCAAGGTCACACTGTGGCTGGTAATATGTGATGGCCTCAAGGTCACACTGTGGCTGGTAATAATGTGATGGCCTCAAGGTCACACTGTGGCTGGTAATAATGTGATGGTCTCAAGGTCACACTGTGGCTGGTAATAATGTGATGGCCTCAATGTCACACTGTGGCTGGTAATAATGTGATGGCCTCAAGGTCACACTGTGGCTGGTAATAATGTGATGGCCTCAAGGTCACACTGTAGTTGGTAATATGTGATGACCTCAAGGTCACACTGTGGCTGGTAATATGTGATGGCCTCAAGGTCACACTGTACCTGTTAATATGTGATGGTCTCAAGGTCACACTGTACCTGTTAATATGTGATGGTCTCAAGGTCACACTGTGGCTGGTAATAATGTGATGGCCTCAAGGTCACACTGTGGCTGGTAATAATGTGATGGCCTCAAGGTCACACTGTAGTTGGTAATATGTGATGGCCTCAAGGTCACACTGTACCTGTTAATATGTGATGGTCTCAAGGTCACACTGTGGCTGGTAATAATGTGATGGCTTCAAGGTCACACTGTGGCTGGTAATAATGTGATGGCCTCAAGGTCACACTGTAGTTGGTAATATGTGATGGTCTCAAGGTCACACTGTGGCTGGTAATAATGTGATGGCCTCAAGGTCACACTGTGGCTGGTAATAATTTGATGGCCTCAAGGTCACACTGTGGCTGGTAATGTGAAGGCCGTAAAGCTACACGGGTGACTGGTTATAATGTGTCGGTGTCAAGGTTGCATGGTGACTGTAATAATAAAACGGTATCAGTTCAAAATGATGGCTGGTAATGATGTCTTTATCTCAACAATACAGTGGCTTCTTTTTGACATGGTTCCAAGGTGGCTGATAACAATGTTAAGGCCGTAGTTTGTAACGTGAGAGTGTAATGATCTTAATGTTACACATCATGAATGTAATAATGTCACAGCCTCAGTTTTGACATCGCGAAATTCTATTATCTGATAGTGGGCCTATAACAATACATGCGTGAATCGCCGCTGTCTTCATAATGTTTTCCCCCTTCATTTATATGCCACACAGGTAATGAAGTCAGTTTAACCTTGATGAAAGACATTGAGAATTTTACTTTTCTCCTTATTTTGTCAATAAAATTTTGAAGTCGATTTACTGAAATTCTAGACTTGAATCATATATTAAAGTATATGTAATTTTCGTTTTCATTTTCTTTTTTGCAATTTTATTGGTCACGTACATATGATACTTCACACAGGTATGTTTTTAGTTTTGGTGAATAATCATATGCAATGCATAATCAGCTTATAATGTATCACAAAAAGCAGGTTATGTCATAGTTATGGTGTATAATCATATTCAGTGCATTTTCTGTCCATAATATCAAACCAGGCTGCTAAAGGCTTCACCCCCCCTCCCTTCTGTCTACTTCCGGGCAGGCCTCTGAGCGCCCCTGTGCAATTTGCCGACCATCTCTCTAAATTTGCGGTTCGTAATCCAATAAATGACGGGGTTAATGGCGCTGTGGGCGTGTCCCAGCCAAAGGGCAAAGGGCAGGAACGTGACAAGGGCACTCAACTCTTCGATGTCTATTATGAGCGACATGATGTTATATGGGAGCCAGCAGGATATGAACAGAGCGACCAGCAGCACGAGGACTCGAACCGCGCGCTGGCGGCAGCACGCGCATCTGACGTCACTTCTGTTCGGGTGTTCCCGGGCGAAGGAGTAAGAGCAGAGGGTCTTGCCGACGTAGGCGTAGCACGTGGCCAGCACGAGGACGGGAATGACGTACATGACCAGGAGGAGGAACAGGCCGAAGATGTGTTTGTCCTGGTCGTTTGGCCACTGCTCCGTACAGAAGGTTAAGACAGTCTTGTCCGGAAGGATCAGTGTTTCCACTCTCCGGACATAGAGCTGCGGGGACATGAACAGGGCGGATGTCGTCCAGGTGACAGCGGTCAGGACCAGGGCGTGGCTCGGGGTGGAGCTCCACTGGGCATGTGATGGGGACTGGATGGACATGTACCTGTCTACGCTCATGGCGGTCAGGGTGAAGATCCCAGTGGCCACGGCCACACCTGAAATAAACAAAATTAGAAAAATGTCATCAATTTATTCTTTTCAAACCTGCAGATAAACATGGTTACCTTAAAAATATTGGTAAATAAACGACTTTGATATTTTTTGTTCATAAATTCCTGGACCACCGAGATTGTTTTTAGATTTGCCTGAAAGTACATTTGGTGGCCCGAGGCAAATGATTATTATTGAACCTTATGCTAAAAACGCTGTGAAGTTCGTCACAGCAAACCTTGCGTCATTAACGATCTTTGACAAATAGGCCTCTTCTGTCCACCACCCCCCGCCCCCCCCCACTATTTAACATTTACGGTAAGGACAAAAACAATGTATAATTGTTATTAATGTATAATTGTAAAAGTTTCATTAATTATTTAACAAAAGACATCTTAATTTTTCTGTACGTCATCTCCATAGCAGAACACACACAGTGATATGAATCAAGTTTCAAGTTAAGCATTTGGTTTTGTCAAAAATACCAGTGGATCTCAATCTTTCAACGTCGATGAACACTTGCAATGTATTCACTTCCAGTCTGTGAGGACGAGTCAGGAGGGAGTGAACACGTGACTCTTGAACTAAATATAAACCCCCACTCCTTAAGACAAAACCCCTACAAGCGTTCGGTTGTTGTTTTTTAAACCATTTGTATGCATGTATTTCTTTTTTTTTTTCTCAAACTTTTGAAGTACCTTCATGGAACACATTGTGTTGTGTTATAAGTATTCTGCTTATTGATTATGTTTCATACTCAATTTTATCCCAATGGCTTATTTCTAAATTTCAACAAAAAAAAAAATATTTTCATACCTTGTAATCTAAATTTAGATTTATGAATTATTTTTAGAAACTTGTTGAAAGAAGACATTTTGAATCAGAATCAGGTCTGTGTTTCGTATTTTGCCTTTATTTTAAATTTCATCTTCGTCACTTCATTCTTGGGCTTAGGCCACACGCACAACATAATTACATTATTTGGTTTACACCCCACCAGTCCGACATCCGCCTAAAGATTCACGTTTAAAGGCGGAATTCAAGTTAGGAAGGAGGGGGGAGGTGGAAGGTGGAATGAACTGAACATTTATGTACAAAGTAATCTGTTATTACTGTGTCTTGATTTAGAAAACATTTCAAGGGACTTAAAATTGTGGAAATTCAAGTTAAACCATATTGTTTAGTTTGTTAAAAAAAAACACTTTACCTAAGAACTAGGTCATACCAAATATTGGCAAAAAAAAATACAAGTAATAAAAATAGCATCTGATGCCATGTTTTTATCTTTGTATCAACAATAAGGTAAATTATCTTAATTTTTCTATGACGTCTGCGACATTATTTTTATTTCATTCCATTGTGTGCTTGCGTCAGGCTAGTGAATTTGTGTAGGGAAAATTGCCCACGATCTGGTGATGATAATAGAACGTTGAATGAGAGTGTGTGTATGAATTTCAGAACTCACCCTGTAGAAAGAAGGTCAGCTTGCACAAGACCAGACCAGATAACCACAGTCTGTACATGATGGTCGACATGGTGCAGGTCATGCAGATAAAGGTCACCAGAAGGTCACAGATGGCCAGATTTAAGATATATACTCTGTTGGCTCGCCATGGGGATTTCTGGAAACAGGATTGAAAACAGTCTGTACAATAGAATTGAGTCTATTCGATCTAGACATCCATAGTACAGTTTAGATCAAACAAGGGTGGGCGTTGCTGTGCTATATTAGCAGGGCCGTCTTTAACAGTATGTTGAGCCCGGGTAAACAAAAAGTTTGCAAAGAAAATTATAAGTAGATACTTTATGATATTGTTATAACTCTGCTACACCCCCCCGCCCCCCGTTCGCACCCCTGCCCCGAGATGAATAAAATAATCACTTTTGTACGCCTACACATTGTTAATTCGGTCGTTCACCCCCGCCTTAGTACAAGTGATGCAATAGTGTTAATTGCCACCTGCACGCCCACGCAATGACCTTCACCATGGATATCTAGATATAACACCAGGATAGACAACCAAACGAAATTTCATTCTAGCTGTGTACGGTTTAGGCTGACGCAAGGATTAAAGCCCAACAGACGGCATACAATAAAATGTGACTTTTTATGTCTAGTATAATATTTTTATTTTAAAAAATACTTTCTAAATACTTTCTACTAAAAAAAAATTGTCAATTTTTATTTTAACAATTTCTCGTAAATAGAACAACGCTATCATGTGACCCACCGAACGCCATTTTGGATTTGCAGTGCTGGGTAGTAACTAGTTACAGTAACGCTAGTTACTGTAACTAGTTACAATTTGAAGTAACTAATGCTGTAACTAGTTACTTTTACTGAACTGTAACTATTCTAAGTAACTAGTTACTTTTATCAGTAACTAGTAACGCAAATTGCTAGTTACTTTACTAGTTACTTTGGTCGTTGTTGTATCATGTGTGCGCATGCGCATGTGTGTTTATTGGCGCCGGAACGAGCCTATGGCAATCAATAATATTTGTTAAGTATTTTTATGTTTATGGTTATAGGAAGTTCGAGTTGGTTGTGAGCGATAAAAAAGCTAATTTATTTTTTGACAAACTCAATGGCGGACTCAAAGCAAATTGAAAATTCTTTTGAACGTTCAGTGTTTACCGAATTTTTTACGAAAATTGAAATAGATAACAAAAAACTTCGTGTACGTTGCAAGCTTTGTCCTCCAGCTACGAAACAGACTTATAGCTGCGCGCTCAATTCTACGGCCAATCTCAAAAAACATCTGCAGGTTAGCAATAATATGTTATTATATAATTAACAGGCTGAAGATGCCATTGTTTCAAAACATTTACATTTGTAAAAACCAATTTATTATTTTTTATAATTATATTTTTGTACTACTTTTTATTATTAGAGTGTTCATCCTGCTGCACATGATAAATTACCAACACTGAAGAGGTCTGTCACTTCATCAAATGGATTACCTGAACCGGTGGCGAAGAAACAGAAAACTTTAACTTCATGGACCAGTAATAGTGTGGCACTTCTGTCACAGCAACATGTTAACGATCTGATCATGAACTTTGTTATCGGAGACATGCAAGCATTTTCAGTTGTTGAATCACCTGAATTCATTAAATTGGTAACTGGACTTCAACCCGGCAAAACTGTGATGACACGAAAGACTCTCACTGGTTGGTAGTAGTATTTACAATATATTTTTTATGTTTTGTATCATTATTTAATTAGTACATTGTGTTGCTATTTGTGTTTGTATAATTTCGCTATCAACATATACAGTGATTTTAGATTTATTAATTTGTAATTGGTATTTAGATTTCAGATTTGATATTAAAGGCATCATTTGCATAAAATGTCATTTATCTTATCTCATTACAAATTTCTTAAAAGCTTTTGTTGTATAATTTTAATATACAGGCAACATTGAAGACGAATTCAAAACAATGCATCAGGATCCTCAGCAGAAGCTGTCACTTGTTACTGTAGTCTGCACGACAGCAGATATCTGGACAGCCCATAATCGAAGTTTTTTGGAGTAACCGTGCACTGGATAGAGATAAGTACACTAGAACGAAAATCAGCTGCTTTGGCATGTTCACGATTACGAGGCAGACATACCTTCGACTTGATTGCTGCAACACTTGAAGAAATTCACTCCAAATTCCGCATCACTGAAAAAGTTATATGCACAGTTACTGACAATGGATCAAATTTTGTAAAGGCTTTTAAAGTGTTTTCTGAGCTGGAGACAATGCCTGCAGACTCAAAACAGACAGTGCTATCACAAATAACGGATGGAGCAGTGACCTTTACTAATGTTGCAGACATTTTAGAAAATGACAAGCAATCTTGTCAAGATGCTTCAGAGTTTACATTGCCACCTCATCATCGTTGTGGAGCTCACACAATGAATCTTATAGCAGTTTCTGATTCAGAAAAAGCAAATGATGATTTTAATTACAAAAAGTTGAACCGCAGCACTTTTGCTAAATGCGCTGCACTCTGGAACAAGGCAAGCAGAAGTCCACAGGCAGCTGAAGTGGTGCATGATTTATCCAATTTAACACTTGCTGTTCCAAATGCTACACGATGGAACTCATTTTATAATTCTGTTGGCAAAGTCTATTCCATTGTTGAGAAAAAATCTGAAGCTGTGTTAAATGACATATGCAGCAAACTTTCTCTAACAAGTTTCCGCCCAAATGAAATAGTTTTCATGGCCGAGTACATCAAGGTTATGCAACCATTAGCCATGGCTCTGGACACGTTGCAAGCTGAAGTCAACTGCTTCATGGGACTACTCCCACCAACAATTTCTTCCTTGCGTTCACATCTTTCTTCAATGAAGCCCTTATTGAAGTTTGCGGCTCCACTGGCTGATGCATTACTTAGTGGAATCAGTAAAAGATTTGGCACACTGGAAGGTAAAGATGATTTGATAATTGCAAGTGCTTCTCATCCACAATTCAAGCACCGATGGATACAGTCTGACGCTGAAAGAGTTCGCGCTAAATATTTGCTGCTACAAGCAATGCAGGCCATGGCTGACTGTGATGCTGCAGGCAATGCTTCCAATATTACAACAGCAACGACTTCATCATCTCATGTAGGAAGTTTCTTCTGTTTTTATGAATCTGATACTGGAGGTAGTACTGCTCAGTCCGAACTTGAACTTTTCCTAAACGATTCTTCAATCACTATCCACTTGTGAAACAAGTATTTGTTCGTAAAAACACAAGTCTTCCATCAAGCGCTCCAGTGGAAAGGCTATTTAGCATAGGCGGGCAAATACTGACTCCACGAAGAAATAGTCTAACGGATGATCATTTTGAAATGATCTTACTGCTAAGAGCCAATAAAAAACTGATACAGTGATTATTAATTAGTTAGTTATACAACACAACAATTAATAGTTTTTAATGATAGGTTAATTTTAAACTTTAAACTGGTTGATGTTGCTTTGACTAATATATTGGTGAATGATTGTTTTTTTTTTATAAATACTTATCATACTGTTTTTAATAAAGAATTATGTGACATATTATAACCGTTGTTGGAGAATCATACAACCCATCCTTGACAATCCCAGTAACTAATAGTAACTATCTAGTTACTTTTTGGAGTAACTAGTAAAGTAACTAGTTACATTTTGAATAGAGTAACTAATAGAGTAACTAGTTATATTTTATCTGTTGTAACTAGTAACTATAACTAGTTACAGTCCGACAGTAACTAGCACAGCACTGTGGATTTGTATACGTTTTGTCAGCCAATTCGACTACACTAAAATAGACTCATATTCTGATTATTTAGAGGAAAATAAACTTGATTCAAGTGACAAGGATGAAACTTGGGAGCTCATTACTTCTTCAGATGACTTTGAAGCTGAAAATATTAGTTTTAATTCAAGTTTTCAACACTTCCAAACTCACATGTGTAAGTATTGAACCAACATGCTTTGACTTTGTCTTAATGATCTTTATGTTTATTTATTTATTCATTTATTTATTCTTTAGAACTTAAAATGTGGGAATAGTTATAAAATAAGAGAAAAGTATAAAGATTTATATTTTATTATATAAAGGTTTATGTATAAATATTATTTATTTAGTTCTCTACCGCTAGAATTACTGTTACTGTTTTATTTTCGTAAACACAAAAAAAACAACAACTGAAGTTTACATAATATTTACATATCTGTATTGATGATATTTTGTTTTCATCATTATAAAAATAATTAATTGTAGCTCGATAAAAAAGCTGATTTTTTTTTATTTATGGTTTTCTTTACATATTTTTTTTTTATCCCCCAGATCATATGGCATGATGATATGAATGAATTGAATGACACATTACCAGAACCACCAAAGAATTTTCTACCTGAGAGGGATCCAGGCATTCAACAACTCGGAGGAACTAAAACAAGGGAAGACATTAGGAAATTCTGCAATGCAGTGGCATTTTTAAAACTTTATTTTACTTTGGACTTAGTAATTCATATTTGTGACTAATAATAGCAATGCCAGACATTATGGACCTACAAAACCTTGTGTTTACCAAGGCTGGTTTGATCTTACACCAGATGAATTCTACAGATTCTGTGGACTTATCATGTATGCTGGACTTTTTCAAGCAGATCCCCAGATCATATGGCATGATGATATGAATGAATTGAATGACACATTACCAGAACCACCAAAGAATTTTCTACCTGAGAGGGATCCAGGCATTCAAAACTCGGAGGAGCTAAAACAAGGGAAGACATTAGGAAATTCTGCAATGCAGTGGCATTTTTAAAACTTTATTTTACTTTGGACTTAGTAATTCATATTTGTGACTAATAATAGCAATGCCAGACATTATGGACCTACAAAACCTTGTGTTTACCAAGGCTGGTTTGATCTTACACCAGATGAATTCTACAGATTCTGTGGACTTATCATGTATGCTGGACTTTTTCAAGCAGATCCCCAGATCATATGGCATGATGATATGAATGAATTGAATGACACTTTACCAGAACCACCAAAGAATTTTCTACCTGAGAGGGATCCAGGCATTCAAAACTCGGAGGAGCTAAAACAAGGGAAGACATTAGGAAATTCTGCAATGCAGTGGCATTTTTAAAACTTTATTTTACTTTGGACTTAGTAATTCATATTTGTGACTAATAATAGCAATGCCAGACATTATGGACCTACAAAACCTTGTGTTTACCAAGGCTGGTTTGATCTTACACCAGATGAATTCTACAGATTCTGTGGACTTATCATGTATGCTGGACTTTTTCAAGCACAGAACATTGACCGCTTCTGGTCTACTAGATCACTATACAATGGACTTTTATGTTTCGTGATAGATTGAAATCTATAATGAGCTTTCTAAAGGTGTCTAATCCTCAAACTGAAGACAAAAACTACAAGCTATGTAAAGTACATTTTTTCTTTAACTTTATTAGATTGTAATGTATAAAATTGTTTCAGCCTTACCAAGATATATCAATAGATTAAAGAATGATAAGAAATAATGGTAGATATATTTTTAGGCAGTACATAAGGGATAAGCCGACTAAGTGGTGAATGAAGTTATGGGTAATAGCTGATTCTCTTTCTAGGTATACTTATGATTTTCATTTATATTTAGGTAAACAGGATAATGGGCCTTTTGGATTGGCATATGGGGTGGTAATGAAATTAATTAAATCTTTAGCTAAAGAGGGGTATAAATTATTAGTCGATAATTTTTGTACTACTATACAATTATCTAAAGATCTATGGAATTTAGGGGTAGGAGCATGTGGAACTATTCTTAGGACATGTAAAGGTATTCCCCAATCTTTGAAAAATATAAAAGACTTTGAAAAAAAATCTAAAAGAGGGGATATGAGATGAGTTAGAAAGGGAGTTATTGACAGTACGATGGAGGGACAATAAAACTGTTTCGGTTATGTCCACTATGCATAATGCAAATGGATTTGGAACATTTAAATGACAGACTAAGTAAATGGGAAATTTTAGGAACTTACTGTTGACCAACCAACCATAATACAGGATTACAATAAATATATGGGGGGTGTAGATAAGAGTGACCAGTTGATAAATAAATATAATGTTCTATGAAAAATTATCATAAGCTGGTATAATAGTTACACTAATCTTGTAAAATATTTTTAGCAAAGTTATAAAACATACTGAAATTGAGCTTTGTTGTTATCAATAGACATTAGAATGTTAGTTTTTAAAACTTAGATTTATATTTTTGAATTTTTCTTGTTGCATGGTCAATGTTGATCACAGCAGATTTTTGGTCCTTTTTCTGTTAAAACACATCATTTTTAGAAATTTTTAAATATCTTTTGTATCTGATTATAATGTCTTCAAAAATATCCTACACACAGATAATTGAATGTAGTTTAATAAAAAGTAACTTTTATTGAAATGAATCATAATGAATTTTTTTTTCTTCTTTGTGTTTGTGAATTGTTTAACTTATTTATTTTTGTTTATTTTTTTCATCTAAACTTTTTAAAAATAATAAAATACTTGCATAATAATATCACTTTGAAACATATATGGTTAAAAAGCCCTTTCAATTTACTACATTTTCATATATATACTATAATAACATAATTTTTAAAATAAAAGCTTTAGAGAAATATTAGTCGATAAAAATTTTAAAGACATTGACGAATTAAGATTGAAAAAGCTGGATGTTTTTTTTAACAATGTCAACAGAGGAGGGCTATTGAAGCCATCTGAGTACACCTTCTCTACTTGCCTAATAAATTGGAAAGTATTCAATGCATTGAAAAGATCAGCAAGTAGTCTGAAACTATTTCTAGGACAAACCAATAAAAAAAAATTGTTTAAATTGTTGATAGAGTAACAATTGATGAGTCATTGCTGATTGAAGAAATTATTTTTTTATTTCAATCAAAATTTAAAAAAACTTATTTATGTTAAATTTTTCAATTGTTCGTCTAAAAATTATGTTAAGCAATTGAATGAGACCGTTCATGAAAAACCAATGAAAAAACGAAAAATAATTAAATTGACAAAATAAAGATTTTAAATTAAAAAATTTGTTATTAAAAGTTTTCAAACTTTAATTGCGTTTGTGTTTATTTCATAAAAACATAAGTACCAAATATACAAAACTGCTATTAAACATGAAGACTAACGCTAAACACTTGATTGTGTGTCAGCCTAAACCGTATTTTTTTAAATATTGGTTGTCCTTCCTGATGCTATATCTAGATTTCCATGCCTTCACCCTCCATTTTGGCGGGAAAACGATGGATTTAGCGTGGGTGAGACTGCCTATAAAAGGAACTGTGATGTGAGGAGAAGGGACGGACGAACAGGAGAACGACGAGCGACGATCAAAGAATAAGGAAGGGACAACGAGAGACCAGGTCTGTTGATGCCGCGAGTTCGTTATCAGCACATCGCCAGCTATAACACATAGACTCGTTTCAACTGTATTAGTTGTACACATAATGGACTTTGTTGTTTTGTTTTAGCCTGGACTTATAACCTGTACATTGTAGACTGTGAATAAATCTTATTATTCAACTAACGAACCCACGTGTCCTTTAGTGCCTACCTAGAGAGTTTTGCAAGTTCGCAACAATATAATAAATAGTAACTCGAGGGGAGGGGGAGAGATGGTAATAGATAAAAGTTCCCTTAACCCAAAATGGGCCATCGGGGCAGATAAAGTGTTGAATTCATCTGTTTCTATAACCTCGGCATATGAAGGGATTGTGTGGTTAGCACAATGCCCAGCCGCCTTTACTTCCCCAACTTAAAGTCAGGTACCCATTTAAAGCTGGGTGGACTTGTGGGACGACTTTGAAACACATTTCACCTGGAAAAATTATCATGGTTCTCATCGAAGATCGAACCCTGGACTCTCAGGTCGACTGTCGACCACTCGGTCATCCGTCCCACTGAATGGTAACAGATACAAGAAGGCAATGTCCCCCCTGTCTTACAGGGACGGATGGTCAAGCGGTGTAGAGCGCTCGACTATCAGCCTGCCCAGTCCGGGGGTTTCGATTAATGTTGCCTCGTTTCCGTGCTATATAGTACTTAAAGACAGACGACACACTATGCTGGCGGCAAGGACAAATCCGTGGAGGGGATGACCCACAGCCTGGAAATTAAGCCAGTACACTTAAGACCGGTAACCTGATTTCTACACTGTTTGAATTTGTTCAAAGTACGGACACTTCTTACCTGTAGGACCAGTGTGGCCACCACTAAGACGTTGCCCACCAGGGCGACCACAAAGATGGGCAGATAGATGACCAGGAGTAGGATTTTGTCACACGTGATGGACTGGTAGCTATTTCTGGATTGAAAAAAAAAATTGTACCAAATATTATACTAAGTATTATAGTCTTTTACCTACGTATTACCAAATTGAATATTAATACAAGAAGGAAAAAAATATTAATATCATATAGGTGATTTCAGAATCAGGCATTTTTCAAGAACTAGATATATATATATACATATATATATATATATATATATATATATATATATATATATATATATATATATATATATATATATATATATATATAGTCATAAATGGTCAGAGTGCGAAATACCTAAAGGCAGTAATAATGGAATCCACTTCCGATAAGTTGAACGCAGTGTTGTTGTTTGCGTGACTTTGATTGGCTGGTTCCAGCAGAGCTTTAAACGAAGAATAATCAATGGAATATTCCATGACCTATTAAAAGAAATGTTAAACTTTGTTAGATTGAATTTCGGAGTATAATGACATTTCAAAATGATGATTTGAATGTCAGCGTTACTATAAATAAACACAAAAACAGACCTTATATATACACACACACACACACATATTTAGTCATACTAAAGTCTTTTGCTCCCCCCCCCCCCCAATGCTCTATTATCTAACCTTTACTCTTACTAATACTACACGGCAAATGGGAAAGGAAAACTAATTTTGCGGACTATTAAATATAATAAAATGTTATAAAAAGTCTGAGATAAGAACAGATACAATTCAATGATGTCAGCTACTCTCATATGTCACAGATACAACTCAATGATGTCAGCTACTCTCAAATGTCAGTTGGCTAAAAGTTCCTCAAGTCCACCCAGCTTTAAATGATTACCTGACTTTAAGTTGGGGAAGTAAAGGCGGCTGGGCGTTGTGCTAACCACACAATCCCTTCATATGCGGAGGTTATAGAAACATGAATGTTACACCTCACCTGCCCCGATGACCCGTTAGGGCTAAGGGAACTTTACTTTTTTACTCTCCCTCTCCCTTAAAGTCTACAATTTTTAGAGTTTAAAAAAAAATTCTTTCCAGAAGCTGCCCAAATCTTTAAAAGCGGTTTTCGAGAGAGAATATTTTGCCCAGCTCTTTTATCTTGATTTGCCAGTATTATATATCAGGGCTCGGATTTACCGCCGGGGATGCCGGGGATATCCCAGGCGCTGATAACTGTCATCCCCGGCTCTACTTTAGCTAATATATCTCTGCCGGGAATGAAACCATAGACATTTATTCCCGGCTCTGCAGAAATTTATTTCTATCCCCGGCACTAGTTTTTTCTTTAATCGAGCACTGTTATATATGCAACTTCATCATATGCCAAATTCATCACATGCCAACTTCATAATTCTATACATTACAACTGGCTAGTTTTCGGACATTTACGGTTATGAGCCAAGAAACAAAGGAATAAAGGGCAGTAAACAATGTTTGTTTACTTATGAAATATGTCGGCCAGATCAAAGGTCATTATATATTGATTTAGCCTAGATATTGTATGTATTTATTTTAAAACGTTAAGGTTTCTAGCGGACATCTTGATGTCATGGGCGGGGGGAAAAAAGAATAGGATTAATTACTAAAGCCCTTCTGTCGTGTTAGAACAAGGGGACATAACTCTTATATTGTCTCCCCTTGGCATTGACCAAGTTAAATTCTTATCGCGAGGAAAAAACGAAAATGTTTTTTTTTTTAAAAACTACATTTCTATTCGATTATTTCATCCAAAACCTCTCAAGTTTTCTAGTTTTCGTTTTATTTATACCTTGCTTTATTGGTTTCACTATTTTTATCGTTTTAATCTGTTTATGTATTAATTGTTTTGTTTTTTTTATTTCCAGATTTAAAAACCAGACAAGAAAAATAAACATTGAACACGTTTTATTATTTTGTATTCATTGTTTTTATAAAACATAGAATAACAATGATATTTCCCAGCGTTTCTCAGCAAATATAAAACGTTCCGTTAACATGAGCAGGTCCAGCGAGTTGGTGGCATCTGGCATGGCATGCAAGACTAATAAAGTGCGCCTCTAGCAATGCAAACAGGGTCGTAACCAGGAATTTGTGGGGGGGGGGGGGAGGGATCCATAAAAAAACTATACTAACGAGGGTGGTGGTGGTGGGGGGGGGGGAAGCTCTGTACCCCATGATCCTCATTTTGAAGAAAAAAATGATTTTTTTTTAATGACCTACTCAAGGCTTGGAGCCCCTAACTGTCGGCATGAATGTAAAATCTTGGTTTGAAAAGCAATAGTAGATGTAGGCAGGAGCAGGGGGAGGGGGGTGTGGAGTTCTTCGGAGCACAGAGTTCATCGCACTGACCGTGAGCAACCTTTTCTTGTATGTGTTTCCGTGTTATAACCTGCTGTGATAGCGTCTTCACGATAACAGTCATCCAAGTTATGCCTCTCTGTGTCAGATCATTGAAGCCTCCGACAAGGGTTAGGGTTGCTCTTCCCCCCCCCCCGGCCACTTCCCGGGGGGGGGCTCTGTTTTCTTACTTTATCAGGGGCCTCATGATTCCTGCTTGCGGCCCTGCCACACCCATACCGTTGACAATCAACTCGCCACAGAGCCGGCTATCGTGGAATGTCCCCGTGCTTTACCAAATAGAGTTAAACAGAGTCAACCTGAGTGTCAATAGTTGTGATAGAGTTAAACAGAGTCAACCTGAGTGTCAATAGTTGTGATAGAGTTAAACAGAGTCAACCTGAGTGTCAATAGTTGTGATAGAGTTAAACAGAGTCAACCTGAGTGTCAATAGTTGTGATAGAGTTAAACAGAGTCAACCTGAGTGTCAAGAGTGGTGATAGAGTTAAACAGAGTCAACCTGAGTGTCAATAGTTGTGATAGAGTTAAACAGAGTCAACCTGAGTGTCAATAGTTGTGATAGAGTTAAACAGAGTCAACCTGAGTGTCAATAGTTGTGATAGAGTTAAACAGAGTCAATCTGAGTGTCAATAGTTGTGATAGAGTTAAACAGAGTCAACCTGAGTGTCAATAGTTGTCATAGAGTTAAACAGAGTCAACCTGAGTGTCAATAGTTGTGATAGAGTTAAACAGAGTCAACCTGAGTGTCAATAGTTGTGATAGAGTTAAACAGAGTCAACCTGAGTGTCAATAGTTGTCATAGAGTTAAACAGAGTCAACCTGAGTGTCAATAGTTGTGATAGAGTTAAACAGAGTCAACCTGAGTGTCAATAGTTGTAATAGAGTTAAACAGAGTCAACCTGAGTATCAATAGTTGTGATAATTGTTCCTCGTGAGTATGATGTGATACACTGGCTACTTAACTACTACTTCAACACAGTATTTAACAAAAACACAACTCCGGTGTTGGATCAAAACACAACATTCATTCATTTTATCATCAACCACAAAGTTCATATGAATACACAACTATTTCAAAAAATGTAATGACACAACAAATTAGCCTCTTTCTATTAGGTTTAACACTTCAACTCTCTAATACAAATATACTATCTCATTATCCGACGGTTCTACCACAACTCTCTAATACAAATATACTATCTCATTATCCGACGGTTCTACCACAACTCTCTAATACAAATATACTATCTCATTATCCGACGGTTCTACCACAACTCTCTAATACAAATATACTATCTCATTATCCGACGGTTCTACCACAACTCTCTAATACAAATATACTATCTCATTATCCGACGGTTCTACCACAACTCTCTAATACAAATATACTATCTCATTATCCGACGGTTCTACCACAACTCTCTAATACAAATATACTATCTCATTATCCGACGGTTCTACCACAACTCTCTAATACAAATATACTATCTCATTATCCGACGGTTCTACCACAACTGCCCTAGTAGCCTAGTACACTTATCCACTCGTTCACTACACACGCACGTGTCGCTCGATCACATCCTGTCCCCAGTCAACCACTGATTCTCTCCCCTGACCATTCAAACAATGATCGGTCAGGCGTACTTCCAGGCAAACACAGCCACTCTGTCACTAGGCTTATAGTGAAACAAATCAATCAGCATTACTTAAATCTGTACACTCTTAAGTATTGTAAACTTCATTGATTGTAAATTGTGAAAGGTAAAGAAAGGAGCAGAACATGAATAATACAATCATTTTTCAATGCAATATATACTCAGGGTAAAGCATGATGGTATATATAGATCGTGATGGCTTATGTACACCATGATGGGTTATATAGACCATGATGGGATATGTAGAGGATGATGGGATATTAGACCATGATGGGATAAGTAGAGCGTGATGGGATATGTAGAGCACGCTTACAGAGCAGTTTCTATTTTCTATCTATTTCGGACGCCCTTGGCTTATGTATATTTGGGGTCCCTATTGAAATGAACATTTCTCGAACTGAGCAAAAATGTGAAACCAGGCCCCCGCTGACCCCGTGAATTCTTCATTTAGCCATTCCACTACAGGGCACCTCACAGTTGATCAGATTCACGTTACTTTCAGTGGGCCTGTTACCTTTTTGTAGACTTTCCAGGATGTGAACCCCAGCCCACAGCTTTGCTTTTGAGAATAGTAAACACCTCTTGAGTATCAAGGTGAGTAAAAAAAAAAGGTTCAACTGTTAAATACAACATGTTAACCTTTAAATTTTGTGTTGAATCAGACAAAATTAAAAGTACCTGAAGTACTCCCACCCCACCCAGCAGTAAGGTCCATGGGCGTATTCATGGGGGGGCAAGGGGGGGCATTTGCCCCCCCCCCCCTTTACATTTAAAAAAATGTCATAAAGTTGTTATTTGCCCCCCCTGGAAAATTTGTGCCCCCCCCGGAAAAATTCCTAGCGACGCCCATGGTAAGGTCCTATGCAGGATCTGCTTGCCATGCAGGTATAGCCTACATGTGTCTACCTCTGACAAGCGCGTCATATCATATCATACATCGTTGTCTGAAAATAAATATTCTAGGACCCCAAATATATTTCTACGACTTCCCCTCCTCCCACACGACCTGCACTGCAGACGGTTATCAAGACGTCCCTATTAAAAAATGTTGCCGCCCATGAGTAAAGGGGGCACAGTGCCCCATCATTAATAGTAAAACTGTGTGGTCAGTTTATCCAGTGAGATTCCTACCACCACCACCACTTCTCTCCCGTCACCTGGATGACCCCCTGATGACATATAAAGTTCACCTTTGAGATACAGGTGGTCCAGCCCAATGCCCAGCTCAGTGTCCAGCTACCCAGCTAAATGTCAGTTGTCTCAAACTACCCACCCCCCAGAAATTCTATTCAGAGTTTGGTAAAGTCCATTTATTTTTAAGACAGTGTTAATGGTAGTGTCCACTAACAGTGGACATTGGGGAAGGTATGCGGAGAGAGTCTTTTTCACTAGAGTTAAATGACAACTGATGAAATATTTCCATCTTTTGTAAAATAGAATAAAAAATATGAACTCTTAGGAACTTATTTAGCACTACGGAAGACTTAGCGGAGACTTAATCAATGACCTGAAATATCCATTGGTCCTCACCGGAGATCGAACCTGGGACCTTCTGGACGACAGTCGAGCTCTTTGCCACACGACCATCCGTCCCTGAGTGATGTGAAGTCCTTTTAAGGATGAGATGAATTCTCTTAGATCCTATCAACCACTAATTGGAAGGGTGGTTATGGCGCCCTTCTTTCATCCCCACCATAGACTGATAGTGCAATGGGCGTGGCCATCAGTCCCCGAGCGGTGTAGCGCGCCCCACTGCTGACATGAGAGTCACGGGTACGATCCTTGGTAAGTACCATCAGAATTTTGCCAGACACGGTAGAAATTGGTGCCTGACTTAAGTAGGGAAAGTAAATGTGAGTGGGCGTTGTGCTAACCACAAAGTCCATTTATAAGCCGAGTTTACAGAAACAGGTGAATCGTACACTTCATCTGCCCCGATGGCCCTCTGGGGCTAAAGGTGAAATTTACTTTACTTTTTTAAACACTCATAGTTTAATTTATTTTTATAGTTACCTATATTTATTGATACATCATAATATAAGTCAAGCTTTTACTAAAGTTAAACAAAATTTAAATAAACGAATGTTGATAGTAACCGAAATAAAATTGAGAAGTTTATTTTTGTACCTTGTCCTGATGAGGACTGTGGCAGGCCCGTAGCCAGGTCAAAGTAAGCAGGGAGGCACCAATACCCAGCAAGGGGGCATCTTTACTTTTTCTTTATTTTTTCCTCTTTTTCTTCTTTTTTAAGCGGGGGGGGGCACTCCACACGTAGCGGGGGGGGGCACGGCCTCCAGTGCCCCCCCCCATTAGCTACGGGGCTGGACTGTGATCAGCATTGTACATTTTAAAAGAATTATGATAAGGTTGAAATTAAAACTAGTAGAATTGGATTTAAAGTCAATTTAATTAAGTATTTTTATTATTATTATTATTATTTTCACCACAACTCATTTCAATCTGGCATACGTCACAATTCTTTGAAATGTTTTGTGCCAGGAGTTTTCTGCGCAAGCTTGCTAAGATGACTAGAATTTTTTTTTTCTCTCGGTATGGTTAATCACATTAAACCAGGGTTGGAGAATACTGATGGATGATCCATTAAATACTGGCGTCTTGGTCTCTCTGTTTAGTTGCCATGACAACATAAGTGACGGCAGCAATGGGGGAATTCAATGCGCTTGACCTAAAAAAAAAATCTCCTCAGTTAAAGAGACAACTGTTGAGTGAATTTTTTTTTCAAAATAGTATTTTATTTTTCTCACCCAAATATAAAAAAAATCATGTAAATTTAGGGATATTTCTCGCCTAGATATACAGACAGTTATAAATAAATAGTTAAATAGATGGATAAATATTAGATAGATACAAATAGATAGCTTGATATAAATACTTTAAAAGAGATGGATTAATATAGACGGTATAGAAATTAATGGATGATTATAGATGGATAATTATAGATGGATATAGAGAGATATAGTAATAGACAGACATGCAAAAACAAAGATGTATGCATAAATGATAGTTATAGCCAGAAATGCAGACAGACAGACAGAAAGGCAGGCAGATATATAGATAGATAGAGAGAGACAGAGAGAGGGGAGGGAGGAGACAAAAAGACAGATAGATAGATAGATAGATAGATAGATAGATAGATAGATAGATAGATAGATAGATAGATAGATAGATAGATAGATAGATAGATAGATAGATAGATAGATAGATAGATAGATAGATAGATAGATAGATAGATAGATAGATAGATAGATAGATAACGCTGTCCGTGGATAATGAATGCAGCAAGTGGTCACTACCTGAATACAGTGGCACCGAGAGCCAACGCGGGCCCCAGGGCAGGACATCATTGGGGGCCCCTTAATAAACAATGAGTCATGAAAAAATTGACATGGTCGGGGCTGTCGGGCCCCCTTTATGCCCCTTAAAGATGCGGGCCCCCTGGCAATGACCCCCTGCCCCCTCTCGGTGGCCCTGCCTGATTACAAGGCTTTAAACTGACCACTCTCACGGCTATCAATGTCATCTAATGATTAAATTAATTTTTTAGTCTACATTGTACACATTATAGCGTACATATCCGCAGGCTACAGAGTAGAACATAAAGAATATAATAATAATAGAAAGAGGCCATTCGATACCGTCGTGTAGCGGTGTGTATGTGTTGTTTGAAGTAAGCTGTGTGTCATTGTTGTGTGTGTGTTGCTTGTGTGTTGCTTTGTACCATTGTTGTGTATGTAGCTGTGAGCTGTGTGTGTGTGGTGTTTGTATATAGCTGTGTGTGTGGTGTTTGTATATAGCTGTGTGTGTGGTGTTTGTATATAGCTGTGTGTGTGGTGTTTGTATATATCTGTGTGTGTGGCGTTTGTATATAGCTGTGTGTGTGGTGTTTGTATATAGCTGTGTGTGTGGTGTTTGTATATAGCTCTGTGTGTGTGGTGTTTGTATATAGCTGTGTGTGTGGTGTTTGTATATAGCTGTGTGTGTGGTATTTGTATATAGCTGTGTGTGTGGTGTTTGTGTATAGCTGTGTGTGTGTGATGTTTGTATGTTGCTGTGTGCGTGTGGTGTTTGTATATAGCTGTGTGTCAGTGTTGTGTGTATGTGTTGTTTGTATATAGCTGTGAGATTAGTGTATGTGGTGTTTGTATGTTGCTGTGTGTCATTGTTGTGTGTATGTGGTGTTTGTATATAGCTGTGTGTCATTGTTATTGCTATGTTTCTAGCTGGACAATATCATTATGACAACGCCCATAAAAAAAAAGTTATGTTATTGCTGTGAGGTGAAGGTGAAGGTCGACTATTCGTTTGTATTGTTGGTTTTGTTTGTTTATTTGTTTGCTTGTTTGTTTGGATTGTTTGGATTGTTTGGATTGTTTGGATTGTTAGTTCTTGTTTCTTTGTTTGTTGTCGTTGTTTTGCTGCAAGTGAAGAAACAAATTAAATGCAGGGAAGAAAAACTCAAATGAAATGTTCGTAATAAAGAAAATGTTTTATTAAATGGAGAAGTTGTTGGGATAATGATGGAGGACGGGAAGTTTGTCATTTTTTTTTTATGTTTCTGTCAGTCGAATCTCATTGGAAAATTAGATGAAGCAATGTGAAGAAAAGAAGAATGAAAAACTGAGAGGAGGAGAGAAAAAGAGAGACGGCGAATAGAGAGATATTTGGAAAGGGGGAAAAATAGTAATGTTGTTATTTTTATCTCTCTGTCGTAGAACAGAAAGATTTAATCTCCCATATTCTATGAGGCATCATACATGTAGTCAGATGTGTTATAGCCCCTGTTTTATTTCTAAATAGAAACTTTGCTGTAATAACAATCGAGATGGTTCAGCGTCAAGTTTACGGTCAGTTTACTTTTGTGTAGGCTACAACATTTTACAGCCAGGGTCGGCGAGATGACCTAGATGGCCAGACATGCAGAAACAGACCCCCCCCCCACTCCTGAATCAGTAATTCAAAACATTGTTTATTCCAAATCTCCCGTGGTACC
Source organism: Bulinus truncatus (assembly GCA_021962125.1). Lineage (NCBI taxonomy): Eukaryota > Metazoa > Mollusca > Gastropoda > Planorbidae > Bulinus > Bulinus truncatus. The sequence goes on along the minus strand of JAGDYQ010000201.1, from coordinate 41,587 downwards.
TCCATGCATAATGTCCTATCGGCCATGGTATTAATGAATGTTGGGCACCATAAAAAAAACAGTCACATTAGTGGTTCATAGCCTTTAAGATATTTCATCCCTACTGGGACTTCGCAGACCCCCCCTCCCCCCCAATGCCACCGAGTTAGCCCAGTTTCACGTTTAGTTTTCTAATCTGTCTTGGACACTATCAACGGGAGACCCATTAGTTGTTGACGACCTGCTAGTAATGAAAGGGGGGAAAAAATTGAAAGAAAGAAAAATTACAAGTTATTGTATATATATATATTCTCAAACGTGTCCTCTTTTAGAATCACTGCTGTAGAGCACCCAAGTGTGTTATTAACATCTACACGTGATCTCTTGACGCTAGTACAATCAATTAAAAAAAAAATGCAATTATTTTCTTTCAATTATTTGTCTCGTAAATCAAAATTAACCTTTCAAACCCCAGTTGGTGATCTCAAGGATAGCATCCAGATCTACGGACCTGCAGGCAAGATACGTTAAACATTATACCATAGACACGGGCTTAATGTTGCACCTACCATAGACACGGGCTTAATGTTGCACCTACCATAGACACGGGCTAATGTTGCACCTACCATAGACACGGGCTAATGTTGCACCTACCATAGACACGGGCTAATGTTGCACCTACCATAGACAGGGGCTAATGTTGCACCTACCATAGACACGGGCTAATGTTGCACCTACCATAGACACGGGCTTAATGTTGCACCGTTGATTTTATGTACAGACTAGAAACTTCAGACAGATCTCTGATGAAACAATGATTTATTCAAACTAAAATGTAAGCCAAGTATGGATTATGAAGAATATAATTTTACATCGTTCAAATTTCAAAATGAGAGGGCATTTCGTTTCGTTTTTAATCAGAAAATGGATATAAATAAACAAAGTTTAATGTTAGTTTACAAGTACCAGCGTGAGAGACATTGTTTACAGATGGTTGACCTTTGACCGATGACCGAGTTGGGAATGTTTTGACACAAGATTTCATTACATTAAGGAACACTCGACACTATTTTGGCTTGGAGCCATAGAGAACGTGTCTTTTTTACCTTCCGCTTGACTTATTACAGTTACAGAAGTGATTCAATCACACAGTTACAGAAGTGATTCAATCACACAGTTACAGAAGTGATTCAATCAAACAGTTACAGAAGTGATTCAATCACACAGTTACAGAAGTGATTCAATTACACAGTTACACAAGTGATTCAATTACACACTTACAGAAGTGATTCAATCACACAGTTACAGAAGTGATTCAAATACACACTTACAGAAGTGATTCAATTACACAGTTACAGAAGTGATTCAATCACACAGTTACAGAAGTGATTCAATTACACAGTTACAGAAGTGATTCAGTTACACAGTTACAGAAGTGATTCAATTACACAGTTACAGAAGTGATTCAGTTACACAGTTACAGAAGTGATTCAGTTACACAGCTACAGAAGTGATTCAGTTACACAGCTACAGAAGTGATTCAGTTACACAGTTACAGAAGTGATTCAATTACACAGTTACAGAAGTGATTCAATTACATAGTTACAG
>JAGDYQ010000201.1:0-37500 GCA_021962125.1 Bulinus truncatus | reverse complement strand
TACATAGATCAGTGCTGCTCAACTATAGAGATACATAGACTAGTGATGTTAACACTTGAATGGTTTCCACGCCTATCGTACTACACTCAATGGTAATGATGTACAGTGGAGTGGAAAGAGATAAAAGGTGGAGGAAGGAGGTGGGGCGGGGGGGGAAGGGGTGGCTTGTACTATTACCTATCTTAGTGGTTTTAAGAAGTTGAAGAGTCTTGGTGATACAGAATCTTGCACTGTGTTATGAAAATGGTAGTGGGGGAGGGGGTTGTGGTCATGGGGGTACATTGAATTGTTTACTTGATATATGTGTCAAATGATAGATTGTATGGCAGGTACTTGTATTAGTGTGTGTGGAAGGGGGGGGGAGTTGTTTTGTCCGGATCATACTTACAGTCGACGGAATTCATTTCATCAATAGAAAAGGGCGGCAACTTGTTTGTTTATTTTTACTGTTGTTTTGTTACTGTCGTATGAAGTTAGGATGGTAACATTGTAGCTGGTTATAGGTCTTTTTTTTTAGTATAACCCTCTTGAATGTTCCACAATCCTCTACACACGCACAATGAGTCACGACCCACTTTATGAGAATCATTGGAATATAGTATCGTTTTGTTTGTAAAGCATGCTGGACCATGGAAATCTAGATATAGCATCAGGAAGGACAACCAATATTTTAAAAAATACGCTTTAGGCTGACACACAATTAAGTGTTTAGCGTTAGTCTTCATGTTTAATAGCAGTTTTGTATATTTGGTACTTATGTTTTTATGAAATAAACACAAACGCAATTAAAGTTTGAAAACTTTTAATAACAAATTGTTCAATTTAAAATCTTTATTTTGCCAATTTAATTATTTTTCGTTTTTTCATTGGTTTTTCATGAACGGTCTCATTCAATTGCTTAACATAATTTTTAGACGAACAATTAAAAAATTTAACATAAATAAGTTCTTTTAAATTATGATTGAAATAAAAAAATAATTTCTTCAATCAGCAATGACTCATCAATTGTTACTCCATCAACAATTTAAACAATTTTTTTTTATTTGTTTGTTCTAGAAATAGTTTCAGACTACTTGCTGATCTTTTCAATGAATTGAATACTTTCCAATTTAGTAGGCAAGTAGAGAAGGTGTACTCAGATGGCTTCAATAGCCCTCCTCTGTTGACATTGTTATAAAAAACATCCAGCTTTTTCAATCTTAATTCGTCAATGTCTTTAAAATTTTTAGCGACTAATATTTCTCTAAAGCTTTTATTTTAAAAATTATGTTTTTATAGTATATATATGAAAATGTAGTAAATTGAAAGGGCTTTTTAACAATATATGTTTCAAAGTGATATTATTATGCAAGTATTTTATTATTTTTAAAAAGTTTAGATGAAAAAAATAAACAAAAATAAATAAATTAAACAATTCACAAACACAAAGAAGAAAAAAAAATTCATTATGATTCATTTCAATAAAAGTTACTTTTTATTAAACTACATTCAATTATCTGTGTGTAGGATATTTTTGAAGACATTATAATCAGATACAAAAGATATTTAAAAATTTCTAAAAATGATGTGTTTTAACAGAAAAAGGACCAAAAATCTGCTGGGATCAACATTGACCATGCAACAAGAAACATTCAAAAATATAAATCTAAGTTATAAAAACTAACATTCTAATGTCTATTGATAACAACAAAGCTCAATTTCAGTATGTTTTATAACTTTGCTAAAAATATTTTACAAGATTAGTGTAACTGTTATACCAGCTTATGATAATTTTTCATAGAACATTATATTTATTTATCAACTGGTCACTCTTATCTACACCCCCCCATATATTTATTGTAATCCTGTATTATGGTTGGTTGGTCAACAGTAAGTTCCTAAAATTTCCCATTTACTTAGTCTGTCATTTAAATGTTCCAAATCCATTTGCATAATGTATAGTGGACATAACCGAAACAGTTTTATTGTCCCTCCATCGTACTGTCAATAACTCCCTTTCTTACTCATCTCATATCCCCTCTTTTATATTTTTCAAAGATTGGGGAATACCTTTACATGTCCTAAGAATAGTTCCACATGCTCCTACCCCTAAATTCCATAGATCTTTAGACAATTGTATAGTAGTATAAAAATTATCGACTAATAATTTATACCCCTCTTTAGCTAAAGATTTAATTAATTTCATTACCACCCCATATGCCAATCCAAAAGGCCCATTATCCTGTTTACCTAAATATAAATGAAAATCATAAGTATACCTAGAAAGAGAATCAGCTATTACCCATAACTTCATTCACCACTTAGTCGGCTTATCCCTTATGTACTGCCTAAAAATATATCTACCTTTATTTCTTATCATTCTTTAATCTATTGATATATCTTGGTAAGGTTGAAACAATTTTATACATTACAATCTAATAAAGTTAAAGAAAAAATGTACTTTACATAACTTGTTGGTTTTGTCTTCAGTTTGAGGATTAGACACCTTTAGAAAGCTCATTATAGATTTCAATCTATCACGAAACATAAAAGCTCTGGCCCAAAGTCTATTGTATAGTGATTTAGTAGACCAGAAGCGGTCAATGTTCTGTGCTTGAACAAGTCCAGCATACATGATAAGTCCACAGAATCTGTAGAATTCATCTGGTGTAAGATCAAACCAGCCTTGGTAAACACAAGGTTTTGTAGGTCCATAATGTCTGGCATTGCTATTATTAGTCACAAATATGAATTACTAAGTCCAAAGAAAAATATAGTTTTAAAAATGCCACTGCATTGCAGAATTTCCTAATGTCTTCCCTTGTTTTAGCTCCTCCCAGTTGTTGAATGCCTGGATCCCTCTCAGGTAGAAAATTCTTTGGTGGTTCTGGTAATGTGTCATTCAATTCATTCATATCATCATGCCATATGATCTGGGGGATAAAAAAACCATAAATAAAAAAAAATTCAGCTTATTTATCGAGCTACAATTAATTATTTTATAGTGATGAAAACAAAATATCATCAATACAGATATGTAAATATTATGTAAACTTCAGTTTTTTTGTTGTTTTTTTTTGTGTTTACGAAAATCTGCTGATTGGCAATAACACAAAAATAAAACAGTAACAGTAATTCTAGCGGTAGAGAACTAAATAAATTATATGTATACATAAACCTTTATATAATAAAATATAAATCTTTATACTTTTCGCTTATTTTATAACTATTCCCACATTTTAAGTTCTAAAGAATAAATAAATGAATAAATAAATAAACATAAAGATCATTAAGACAAAGTCAAAGCATGTTGGTTCAATGCTTACACATGTGAGTTTGGAAGTGTTGAAAACTTGAATTAAAACTAATTTTTTCAGCTTCAAAGTCATCTGAAGAAGTAATGAGCTCCCAAGTTTCATCTTTGTCACTTGAATCAAGTTTATTTTCCTCTAAATAATCAGATTCTGAGTCCATTTTAGTGTAGTCGAATGACTGACAAAACGTAAACAAATCAAAATGGCGTTCGGTTCCGTCACCTGATAGCATTGTTTTATTTACGAGAAATTGTTGTTAAAATAAAAATTGACAATTATTTTTTAGTAGAAAGTATTTAGAAAGCATTTTTTTCAAATAAAAATATTATACTAGACATAAAAAGTCACATTTTATTGTATGCCGGGGGGGTCATTTTAAACTTATACAGCGCTGTTCTAACTTAATTTCGGTCCCTAGACAAATGTACTATTGGGGGCCCCTAGACAATTGTACGTTGGGGGCCCTAGACTAATGTACAATTAATGGCCTAAGACAGATGTACACGTGAAGGCCCCTAGACAAATGTACTATTGGGGGCCTTAGACAAATGTACACTTGGGGGCCCCAAACAAATGTACGTTGGGGGCTCTAGACAAAATTATCGTTTTGGGGCCCTAAGTAAAAACAAAGCTGTCAAGGGCGCTTCTCGTTAATATTGGGCCTCTCTGACCCCCCCCCCTCATTTATTATAGGGTTAAAGCAAAATAAAAATCATGCAATGGGGCCCACCATAGCAGTCGGAGATGGGGAAGGGGACCTTGGCAGATGCATAATTTTCGTAACCATAAGAATAACCATGTAGTTGGCCGCTGGTATGAATAGTTCGGGATGCACGAGATACGCCTTAAAGTATTTAACAGAAGAGTTGAGTTACAAAATATTCAGAACATTCAATAGAAGGAATAACAAAAGTGAGTCATACAAATTTAATCTTCATTATTCAATGTACGTCACATTTTATCTTCAGTCGTGAAAGTTGTATTATTTTTTTATCGTTATTTGAGTTATCCAACTTCTCTATTTTCTTATTGATTGAATAATTGTAGAATTTGAACTCTGACATTTACCTTACGTTTGACGCACATGTCTCTTGTAGAATGTAGTGGGCAGAGCATTTCTAACATTTATGACGCAAACGAATGAATACCACATACACACACACATACGCACACACATACGTTCATGTGTTTGCTTATGTATGCTGTATATCTATGTATGTTGCATATCTATGTATGCTGCATATCTATGTATGCTGTATATCTATGTATGATGTATATCTATGTATGATATATATCTATGTATGAAAAATATCTATGTGTGAAGTATATCTATGTATGAAGTATATCTATGTATGAAGTATATCTATGTATGAAGTATATCTATGTATGAAGTATATCTATGTATGAAGTATATCTATGTATGAAGTATATCTATGTATGAAGTATATCTATGTATGCTGTATATCTATGTATGATGTATATCTATGTATGTTGTATATCTTTGTATGCTGTATATCTATGTATGATATATATCTATGTATGATATATATCTATGTATGATATATATCTATGTATGAAGTATATCTATGTATGAAGTATATCTATGTATGAAGTATATCTATGTATGAAGTATATATATGTTATATAAAATTTTAAAAAGTTACAAAAAAAAATAATTCTCAAATCATGAACTGTTGTTGATCAAGAGCTACATTATCAATGTGACCTATCAAAGGTCACTTGACAAACCAGTAGGTTATACTGGGACTCGCCGGGGCCCCTGGATGTAAAACACCCCCCCCCAGTACATTCAATGGCATCGCTCTCCTTTTGTAAATTCAATTCTGAATTTTCTTGACATTTTGCTCAAGTTTCTGTTATTTCCCTTCTGTGTGACTGTGCGTGTGTGTGTGCGTTTGTTTGTTGTTTGTGTTAAGTTTGTTTTTCTGTAACTAATTAGATTTTCGTATTTTTTCATATCCTAAATTAATTTTCTATTCTGTCAGTGGTATTGATCAACTGGTTGCTTTAGTAATGTCACAACATTTCTAACTGATGGGCTATGTAGGCCACCCACCCCCTCTGCCCAGGAAGAACAATGCTTGGATTTTATTTTTGCCAGTCATTAGAAAGAACTTTATGAGAATTAGTCAGGGATCTCAATATACATTTTTTTTAAAGGTTGGGGGAAGGGGGGGGGGTTGTCTGCTTGCCAAAAATGTGTACGTAATCGATGTTTTGCCCTTAATTAATATTGACTACTGCACTAATTTTTACCTGCTCTTATATCTGGCCGGCCCAGCCCCGCCTAGATGTGCCTAATGAGCCTTTGCCTAGGGTCCTTAGGGTACCATTTCTAGAGCCCCAAATTTACCTTTGCCTAGGGCCCCCAAATTTACATTTACCTTTGGGCCCCGAAGGTAATTCTGCCTAGGCCCCCAAATATATATTTACCTTTGGGTCGCAAAGGTACTTTTGTCTAGGACTCCCAAATATACCTTGGACCCCGAAGGTACTTTTATCTAGGGCCCCCAAATGTACCTTTGACCCCAAAGGTACTTTTGACTAGGGCCCCAAATGTACCTTGGGCCCCGAAGGTACTTTTGCCTAGGACCCCCAAATATACATTGGGCCCCGAAGGTACTTTTTCCTAGAACCCAAAATAAACTGTTGTCTAGGGCTTACAAAGGTATCTTTGTTTAGGGCTCCAAACCTACCTTTGCTTAGGAGCCCCAAAATGTACTTTCACCTATGCCACCCCAAAGACGTAATAGTAGCTCTGGCTGTAGCAATTAGCGTACTTTTCGTGTTATTTTGTTACTTTGTATCATTTTTTTTAAAAGCTAAAATTGTAAAATCCGTCCCATCATTACAATAATAACCGTTTGAATTTTTAAAAAATATCTCTTCTGTTCATTATTTTAAAATCAATTTATCATGTTTTTTCCACAGAAATGACTTTCAAAGACAATATTTTGAGTTCATTTCCTTTTGCGTCATATCATCAACGAGTACACTGCCCACATACGCACACACTTTTTAATTAATCTAATTTTAAAGCTGCTCTATAGTTCTTATGTAAGTATGTAACCTATATTGTATGAAAGAGAATTTAGTTTCGTAATCTTTAGTCTTTCCTTTGATGTTAAAATTTAATTCTCCAATCAGAAATCAACATGAACTCAGCGTTTGTTTGTCACATTCTTATTTACAAGGGGAAACAACCTCCTTGACCTTTTTATTGACTTCCTGGAACCGTTTTCAATCTAATCTTTGACCAGACCTTTGATCTTAGGGGACTAAACTCTGTGGGGCTGTTGTTGTTGTTGGAGTTGTTGTTGTTGTTGGAGTTTTTGTTGTTGTTGGAGTTGTTGTCGGAGTTGTTGTTGTTGGAGTTGTTGTCGGAGTTGTTGTTGTTGGAGTTGTTGTCGGAGTTGTTGTTGTCGGAGTTGTTGTTGTTGTTGGGGTTGTTGTTGTTGGAGTTGTTGTTGTTGGAGTTGTTGTTGTCGGAGTTGTTGTTGTTGGAGTTGTTGTTGTTGGAGTTGTTGTTGTTTGAGTTGTTGTTGTCGGAGTTGTTGTTGTTGTTGGGGTTGTTGTTGTTGGAGTTGTTGTTGTCGGAGTTGTTGTTGTTGTTGTTGGAGTTGTTGTTGTCGGAGTTGTTGTTGTTGGAGTTGTTGTTGTCGGAGTTGTTGTTGTTGTTGGGGTTGTTGTTGTTGGAGTTGTTGTTGTCGGAGTTGTTGTTGTTGGAGTTGTTGTTGTTGGAGTTGTTGTTGTCGGAGTTGTTGTTGTTGTTGTTGTTGGAGTTGTTGTTGTTGGAGTTGTTGGAGTTGTTGTTGTTGGAGTTGTTGTTGTCGGAGTTGTTGTTATTGGAGTTGTTGTTGTCGGAGTTGTTGTTGTTGTCGGAGTTGTTGTTGTTGGAGTTGTTGTTGTCGGAGTTGTTGTTGTTGTTGGAGATGTTGTTGTTGGAGTTGTTGTTGTTGGAGTTGTTGTTGTCGGAGTTGTTGTTGTTGTTGGAGATGTTGTTGTTGGAGTTGTTGTTGTCGGAGTTGTTGTTGTTGTCGGAGTTGTTGTTGTTGGAGTTGTTGTTGTCGGAGTTGTTGTTGTTGTTGGAGATGTTGTTGTTGGAGTTGTTGTTGTTGGAGTTGTTGTTGTCGGAGTTGTTGTTGTTGTTGGAGATGTTGTTGTTGGAGTTGTTGTTGTCGGAGTTGTTGGAGATGTTGTTGTCGGAGTTGTTGTTGTCGGAGTTGTTGTTGTCGGAGTTGTTGCAGTTGGAGTTATTGTTGTTGCAGTTGTTGTTGTTGCAGTTGTTGTTTTTTTGGAGTTGCTGCTAATTTGTTTATGTATTTAATCTGTTGTTGCCTGTCACACTGGAAGTAGAATGTTGCTGGAACTTTATTTTCGGCCGTTAAATCAATTTTTACTTCATTTACTGAATTGATATACGTTTAGTATTTCTCAGGAACGATTCGTGTATCAATTAACTTATACATGTATTACCTAATTTGTCAGCGCTCTATTATTTACAGCTACAAGGAAGTTTTTAGTTCAATTACATTCAAATTTATTCTGTAATGAGATTTGACCATGATCAAAATGTTTAAAATGTTGATCATGTAAATCGTATTTGACGGTAAAAGTTTATCTTTTAAACAGGTCCGGCCTTAAATTGATTGGACCGATTATTCCACACTGACCCCAGAGTACATGTTTTCAAAACAAGCGGCAGAATGTTTGTATGCATATACGCTACATTGAATACGACTTAACTACGTCCCTACATGTTCTTGTCTGGGGCAGGTCTTACTTGCTACAAAAAAATAAACAAATGTGTCTAAGAGTCGAAATAACAATCTAAATTATCTTTATAAGCTCGCCAAAATAAATACTAGAGTTACATAATCAAGTCTTATTCACATTCTCCATAAATAACCAACACTTAACATACGAGAAACTAGTTTTTGTAGACTTTTTTTTCCATAAATGTTTATCTCCCTTTACTCTAAATTTGGTTCATCATTTTAGTTTTCTCCAACTACGTCAGTTAAAAGTGTTGTTGAGCGTTAGATACAATGAACTGTATTTTACGACAACTGTATTTTACTACAACTATACATTACGACAACTATAATTTACATCTTTTTATTTTTGCATTCCTTAAAAAACAAGCCAAAATAATATTAATAAATTGCGGGTTTCGTCTTTTTTAAAAGAAAACTCGAAAAGGTTCCAAAGAACTTTGTCCATGGCAGACTCGCCAGAGATGATATGAACAAGCGAGAAGTTTTTCAGATTGAAGTGGCCAAACGTCAAGATGAAAGGTTTAGAACGAATTGCAAAAATTGGTCTGAAAACTCCAAAAATAAAGTGTTTACAGAAATAGGTTGCTAGAGTACACCGAACGGCCTCAGGGTCCTTGACCTCATTTTCACAGATAGGATCAATGACCCTGCCTCACCCCACCGATAATCTCGACGCTCACTCTCTTACTGCAGGAAGTGTTGGTCTGTCTGTCTGTGTGTGTCTATGTGTGTGTATTTGTGTGTGAGTGTCTGTCTGTGTGTGTGCAGTTCTAATGAAAATGGGAGGTCTCTTCCTGGATCACCCCCCCTCCCTCTCGTCTATTTTATTTCTTTAAATGCGATGATCAATCGATGATCGATTCTTTTTAGATCGAAACAAGGGCTGTAACTGGCCACGTAACAACTCCGGCATGGTTAACCAAATTGTAAGAAGTGATATTAAATATTTATGAGCCCCCCCCCCCAATCACAACCCCAACAACCGCCAGACTAATCAATCCATAGAAATCAAGTCGTTTGCTTGTATGCTTGTTGTCTGCTGAACTTTTTGTTTTCGAAGGGAAAAGCCGCGAATCGGCTGATTTTTTAGGCCATTCTATTTTTGATCGATAAAACATATTGGTTAATTTGTACAATAGGCCGAGGTCTATGTCTTCATTTTCTGTCGTTTTGGTATTTGAAAAGAAATTGGCTCGTTTCGTTAGCAAAAAAAAAATTGTCAATGTTCAATTGTTCGCGTCTATGTGCATTTTTTTCTCCTTGGTGAAATGAGAAGAGCAAAAAATATACCATTTGGTGCGAGAAAAAGGGGAAGCTACAAACAGCAAGTTATGGGCCGCTACTTTATCAAAGCCACCTACTTCATCTATGCAGAGTAGAGCAACATACATGTGTGCCTAAATTATGTACAATAAAGTTACATATAGGCGCCTGCTTTATCTATGTAAAGTTAAATATAGGCGCCTGCTTTATCTATGTAAAGTTACATATAGGCGCCTGCTTTATCTATGTAAAGTTACATATAGGCGCCTGCTTTATCTATGTAAAGTTACATATAGGCGCAAGAAAGTCGTGGCTGGTTTATGCCTCTCTGCGGATCTCTCTGCAGATCTCTCTGAGCACCTGTAATGAATATCTTGCCTCATTAGTCATTACTCCTAGTACAGTGGTCGGCAAACTTATCAGCCAAAGAGCCAAAAATGAACATTACAACAATTAAAAAAAAATTGGGAGCCAAATCTGATAGTTTAGTAAACTTTTATTACACTAAATTTTATTACACTAAATAAGTAGTACACTAATTAAAACTAAATGCCAGAGCCGCACTTAATGAGCCAAAGAGCCACATGCGGCTCCGGAGCCGCACTTTGCCGACCACTGTCCGAGTACCACACCACCGATCTTTCACTTGGTCACCTGACTACGTTGACCCTTCAACCACCAGTCGGACTAGTCTAGTAACTTTCCTCGTTCTCCCCCCCCCCACACACACACACAAACACCGTCCTCCAGTAAATTTCACGGGAGAAATGTTTGTCAGCTGTTTTATTACAACATATTTCATAAAAGAACAAACACGTAATAACACCCGAAGATATTAACAAACGAAATGTTGGGTAAAGGTAAGCCATTACTTGTTTTCATCAATAGGAATTTATTCTGAAAAGAAAAGAAAAACATTTTCTCCTGACAAAAATGGTAGACCAGAGTGGCGGGAAAAGGGCATGATTGAATGCAACCAGTATAATGTAGTCGACAGACGAAATTTTGGGAAATAGAAACTCATATGTGGTAGACAGTATGACTAATACAAAACAGCCAGACGGGACAAGGTCGTAAGTCAAAGACGCCAAACAAGACAGGAATTTAATGACAGAAATTTAAATACAACAAGGTACGTAAATGTCAACATGTGTGATGGGAATTTAAAATCTGACACACTCAAATACGGGTTTTCTTAAAGAAAGACACAAACAAAAACAAGGCCGTAGCCAGGATTTGGTTCCGCGGAACACAATGATAAAGAAGTATATTTTATAATAAAATTAGATTTTTAGAATTTAAAAAACGGGTTTTCTTAAAGGAAGACACACACAGAAAATGGGTTTTCTTAAAGAAAGACACACACAGAAAAAATGGGTTTTCTTAAAGGAAGACACACACAGAAAAATGGGTTTTCTTAAAGGAAGACACACACAGAAAAAATGGGTTTTCTTAAAGGAAGACACACACACAGAAAAAATGGGTTTTCTTAAAGGAAGACACACATACAGAAAAATGGGTTTCTTAAAGGAAGACACACACACAGAAAAATGGGTTTTCTTAAAGAAAGACACACACACAGAAAAAATGGGTTTTCTTAAAGGAAGACACACACACAGAAAAATTGTTTTTTTTAAAGAAAGATACACACACAGAAAAATGGGTTTTCTTAAAGGAAGACACACACACAGAAAAAATGGGTTTTCTTAAAGGAAGACACACACACAGAAAAATGGGTTTTCTTAAAGAAAGACACACACACAGAAAAATGGGTTTTCTTAAAGAAAGATACACACACAGAAAAATGGGTTTTCTTAAAGAAAGATACACACACAGAAAAAATGGGTTTTCTTAAAGGAAGACACACACACAGAAAAATGGGTTTTCTTAAAGAAAGACACACACACAGAAAAATGGGTTTTCTTAAAGAAAGACACACACACAGAAAAAATGGGTTTTCTTAAAGGAAGACACACACACAGAAAAAATGGGTTTTCTTAAAGGAAGACACACACAGAAAAATGGGTTTTCTTAAAGAAAGCTGACTAGACAAGATTAAAAACAGATGAAAAATGGAAAATATGACATCGAGGTAATCCAAGACAACGGAGGGCAAGGGGGAAAGATACACACACAGAAAAATGGGTTTTCTTAAAGAAAGATACACACACAGAAAAAATGGGTTTTCTTAAAGGAAGACACACACACAGAAAAATGGGTTTTCTTAAAGAAAGACACACACACAGAAAAATGGGTTTTCTTAAAGAAAGACACACACAGAAAAAATGGGTTTTCTTAAAGGAAGACACACACACAGAAAAAATGGGTTTTCTTAAAGGAAGACACACACAGAAAAATGGGTTTTCTTAAAGAAAGCTGACTAGACAAGATTAAAAACAGATGAAAAATGGAAAATATGACATCGAGGTAATCCAAGACAACGGAGGGCAAGGGGGGAACAACCACCGAGTCTTGAAAAGTAGTGACAGGGGAGAGAAGAATCTTTAGACCGCCTGTAGTAACATGGCAAATAGCATATGACATATACATAACACAATGAACAAAATCTTTGAATTACTGCAGAAGTAACAAGTAACACATACATAGCACAATGACGAGACTCTTTTAACTACTGCAGACATAACAAATAACTCACAAGGACGACAACCTGTAAAAAAAAAATACAGGCATAATAACTCAAAAATAACACAAGAGACTTTGCCTGCGACAAAACATGAAGGAACGTTAGCCAGCAGACAAAGATAGCTGCTAACAATGGAAGTTTTATAGTTTCATTGGAAATATTTTCAAGCACAATGGTCGAGATTGGATGCCTGGACAATGGAATATATATTCAATAAAAATAATAATAATCAATAATAATAATAGAAGGATACATTGAACAGATGGTGGGGAAAATGTTCATGCTAGAAATCTTTACAGCTTATCGATTATTAAGACTTCATTTACTGGGGTAAACGTCAGATTATACAAGTACATAACAATCGAGTCTTCAGATTAATTATATGTAGGCCTATGTAAGATTATGAATTTTATGTTTCTAGCATGCATCAACTTCTATGTGTGTTATATGTACCATAACGTATATCAAAATATTGTTGAATATTGATTTTCGACTGCTTTTATCAGACTGCAACTAAAACGAAAAAGCAGACCTCTGTGATAACTAAAACGTATTTACGTAATTATTACAAACAAAAAAAAACGTATAATCGTTTTTCTAAAAAAATGTACAAAGAAAAAGATATGTTTATATATTGCACTCTATGTAAGACTGCGTTTAAAAAAAATGAAATGTATAGCACAGACAAGAACTAATGTAGGATTAATAAATTTAATTTATAATCAATAATTATTAGTATTGTAATATTGTAAAAATTGAAACCTTTAGAATAATCGTTTAGGATCCCTATAGGGACTTTGCCTATAGTCCACATAAGCACCTTAGCCTAGGTAGCCACAGGTAAATTTACCTAGAGCCAAATAGGTCCCTTTGTTTAGGGGCCCAGTATGTACCTTTGCCTGGGCTCCCATAGGTACATTTTCCTTGGTCCCCTTAGATACCTGTGCCTAGAACACCCTTATGTATCTTTACATAGGGCATCCATAGGTACATTTCTGTCTAGGGCACTCAATTGTATCTTTGCCTAGGGCACCCTTCGGTAATTTTGCGTAGTGCCCTAACACTTAGGAACTGCCCTGCCTTCATCTATTTTCCAACGGAAAGTTACAGAAGTAACAGTTTTAGCCTTTGCAGAACCTCAGTTGCATTATGTCGGGCAGACATTTTCACAACAATATTATTGGTTGATCCATGTGGTTACTAAATGCAATTTAGGATAATACGGACATCACCGGCAGAGCAAATTTTCACCTCTTTCCTTTAAAGGGGAAGTAAACAAAGTCTGTGGCCTTTTTATATAGGAGACATCACTTGGGAACAAGTGGGATGGAGTGCTCTCCCTTTGCTGTTGCCATGACAAAACAAGCAGACCGAGAGGCCATTACAGTAGAAGCCCACTGTCCCTCCCCCATTTTCCTCCGCTAGTGTCAGGTGCCCTTATGGCTGGGCAGAAAATTGGGCATCCTTCAGGCGCGAGACAAACAATTGTAAGCACTGTTCTGGACGACTTAAACCTTTTTTTTTTTTTTTAAAAGTATGTTGTGGTTTTGTTCGTCTTGAAAAGGAAGAGATAATTTGGTTACAACCAATAATTGGAGGATTAATCGATAGCACTTTCGTCTTGTCAATAGATTATTTTTGAAAAGGGCAAAGGTAACTACTGCTGTTATTTACAGATGTTGTTTTGAACTATATGGCTTGTTCAATGGTAAACAATGGCTAGTTAGATTAGGAATTAGATGTTTTTCCCCTTAGTAGACTAACACAATGTCAGAGTGAAGGAAAAAAGAAGGGTTACCTTTATGGTAAACAAGTTCTAATTGATATAGGAAGAAGTGTTGCTTCTATAGTGAACTATCGTTTATTGAAGTACAAATGGTGTATTATTATATGGTAAACAATAAACCTCTATGAGGCTGTTTTGTAGCGCCCTTCTGTTTTCCTCACCATACCCGATAGTGCAATGACCAAAGATGCACCACGGGAGAGCTGGAGGGAACTTTCACCCCAACCTGAAACATTCCCTAGGCTCTCAATGGAGATCCCCTAAAGTTAATATTGAAAGTTGAAAGTAGTGTGGTGCTGAAGGGATGGAGTGTGACCGACATAGGTGACCAATTACGAAGAGGACAAATGAAAAATTAAAAGAAAAACTACAGCCGATGTACTGAAACCATGAAATCATAGCATGTACTTGTGAGTAATTATGTGTTGACTATAGAAAATTAATAATGAAAAAAAAAATCTTAAATTGCGCAATTTGTAAAAGTACATTCCTTCAATTAGTCTCACTAGTTACTTTTCTAGTCGTACTCAGTGCAGGATTTTTCGTACAATCTACACAGGCTATAGCTTAGGGTCAGAGTGAGCAGCTGTCATACATACTTAAGTATTGGGCACTGACATATAATATCTGGACTCACTCGCAAAAGAGCGCCATATCTCAAAGAGCTTTTCGCCTTATCAAGTCTAAATCTGGCACTGGTCGTACTTAAGATTTAGTTTTGTTATGTAGGAGTAACCAGGAAATATAGAGTATACTATAAGCGTAGAGTCGATTCAAAATGATACTTTTGAAAGTCGACATATCTGTACAAGTGTAACAATATTTCAGTGCTACACTATAAAAGTAAAATGACGGAAATTTTTTTTAGACATTGGATGGTGACATTTTAAATATTGATACGCTTTTCTGTGAAATATATTCCGTGGGGGGGGGGGGGGAGGAGGAGGAGGGGAAACTAGAATAACCCAGAGGCGTGCCAATGAATCGACAAACTGGGCGTCAGCTTAGCCCTACCCTGGAGGACAGCTTAGCCCTACCCTGGAGGACAGCTTAGCCCTACCCTGGAGCCCCTGTTGAATACTACTTCGTATCAAATATTACACTATCGACACCTTTAATTTTGTTTATGTTCCACATGTACCTGCTGAGGTCGGCATTGGGCCCTAAGGTGAAAGTCTGCCTAGTGCCCAAAAATAACTCATAAAATCTGCCTAGTGCCCAAAAATAACTCATAAAGTCTGCGTTGTGCCCCACAAAACCTAAGAACGACTTGGTTAGTTGGACCGCACCTGCCAACTTCTCTTGCTGGGAGAGTACAAGTTGTCAACTACTCCCTATTAGTAGGAACATTTTAGTTGACCCAGACCCAGACTAACTGCTTCCCACTGAATGTCAGCCTGTCACTCTCTCCTATTTCCTCCCCTCAAGTTCTAGGAAGTAGGGGGTGTCAATACCACACACACACACACACACACACACACACAACACACAACACACAAACATACACCACACACACACAACACACTAACACACACCACACACACACACAACACACACACAACACACACACACACACAACCCACACAACACACACACACCACACACACACACAGAGAACACACACACACTCACTACCTGACATTCACTGACATGTATAAAGTAAACATCATTCCTCAATTGTTTTGTTTTCCGTTGTTCCATCATTAATTGTTTTTTTTTTTTTGCTGCTTTTTAAATTGCATCTCTCATTTCACGTGGGCACCAAACGACATTTTCCCATCCATAACTGACATGAGTTAATAGTTGTTTTTCCACTCCCGGCACACAAAAATCTGGTCATTGCTGGCGATATCGGAAACCCTACACAATTGAAGTAAACCTTCTGTTTGTTTCGCTGATAATTGTCATCTTCTGCTGGCTGACGTCATACTGTGTCACGCACAAATGAACACCACCCACCCCCTCCCTATACTCTTAGGTATATCATACATGCTAATGGGTCAGTCCTCTGAAATAAACAGTTTACTTTACGGTATACATAATCTGGCGTCGTTAAAGGGACCATGACTGGACCCCTGGGACATTAGGGGCTCTCGACAGAAAGAATCACTGGAGGGCCCGCCTCAAACGAGACAACCCCCCACCTCCCCTTCCTCCAACCAAATTGTTAACGAGGCCACTGTACGTCAGGTTTGTTTTTTTTTGTATTTTCTTTTAGACAAACTAGAGACAAACGACAGAATATGAATGAAACACTCTGACTGGTTTCATTTGGGCGGTTAAAAAAAATTGTCATTCCGTTAGGCAGTCGTAGAAAACAACAACGAAATAATATATTTTAATTGTACAATGTATCACTGAGACTAAGAAATGTTAGTCTGCCTAACTCGGGAGGGGGGTGTGGTGGTGGTAGGGGGGGGGGGTAGGGGGGCATTGAACAACTTGTGTACCGAGAGTGTACAACCGAGTACCAACAGTGTGCTACTTAGTAACAACGTCTTACAAATGTGTAACTAACAGCCTACCACGTGTACCAACAGCAAAAAACTGTGTACCAAAAGCGTACGACTGGGGTCAAAATTCTGTCACGACTAGTAATAGGATCAATGTTGGGCGGCACTAATACAATTTCCAATTTCATTGGAATCGGAAAAAAACCAGTATAACTTAGATTTCGGAATTAGAGAATTTGTACCGGCTTTGAGTACTTATCCGATTTTCACTGCGGAGAATCATACGTAATTTGAGCTCTTATCCGATTCATTGGACGCCCACCCTTCACCCCTTCCCGGCTTACATGGTTCCAGGTTCCAAGTATTCCAAGTATCGTTATCGGAAATCGAATCGTAATCGATACCGACTTCGGTATCGTCCCATCACTGGAGTGGATTAAAAGCAAAGTTATGTTGTTCTCTACATTGAAAACAAAAGTTTCATTTTAAAACCTTTTAATTTTTTATTGAAACGGTTTTACATACAAACTTACAAAAGCCAGAGCACTTTGGTCTTTATATGTTTCAATGCTGTTTACGTAGGATTGTTAAAAAATAAATAAAAAGATCCGTTTCAGCAAGTGAACAAAAATATTTAAATATATATTGTTTGTAAAATGTAAAAAGTGATTAAATTATACGCTACTGAAGTAGCACTGTATGTAGCCAAATGTAGCCAGTATGTGTGCTTAGTTTAATATACGTATCAACACTTAATATTACACAGGCAAGGTTAGATTTAAAAACATGTTTATTGTTTTGCTTGGCTGATTATTATGCAGTAAATGGGGCTAATAAATGGGGCTGATTTCTCTCAATCTTGGTTGTTGGACAGCTATACACTTTGCCAGCTCATAAGCCCAAATTGGCACGCTTATATGCAAATCAGGTGTCAAAAACATAACGCTTGAAGGGGAGGGTAAAAAAAGTGGCCAGTTTTTTTATTTCGGTTTTTTTTTTTGCGTTTCTTGGCCAAATTAAAATATCCGTTTTCTAAGAAATGTCGACTGACGATATTCATTAAATGTCTGAGTTTATTAGAAAATATGTAGGACACTTATTTAAAAACATAGAATCGCCTTCAGTTAATGTGCAAAGAAAACATTGCAAGATATGATTTATATGTATGTGATAAAGTCTAAATATCTGGATGGACCTTTAGTTCAATACACATTGTATGTTTGTTTGTTGTTTCAGCTCTAAGCTGTTATTCTGGTTCAGTAGATTTTTTTATTCTTCCTGGCAATACTGTGTGAAAAGAATAGTGTGGCCAGACTTTTCGACCTCGCCATTTCGACCCCGCGACACTTCGACCCCGGACTGATCGACCCCGGACTATTCGACCCCGTCAACTGATAAAAACAATATTTCAATTATTATTTCTTAGTTTTAAATTTGTCTATTAACTTTGTTCAGCATGTGTATAATTGCTTAAAATATTTATATTGTATTTATTTTGTTTAAAATATGTGTTTTAATTGTTTAAAATATGCGTTTTACTTAAACTAAACATTGACGGGGTCGAATAGTCCGGGGTCGAAACGTCGCGCGGTCGACGTGTCACGAGGTCGAAATGGCGGGGGTCGAACTGTCCGGGGTCGAAAAGTCGTGGAAGCAAGGAATAGCATGAAACTTAATGTTGGCCAGCTATGAAAAAAAGGCTGAGATTAAATTATTTTAACGCAGACGAGCTGTATTAACCATTACGATATTAAGGTTAAAAACCTTAAGCCCTGAAATAAAACCGTACCTTATCTCACATATGTTTTGTCATTTCTTTCGCAAGTTTAGGCCTTTGGAAAAAAGGCCTAACCATGATCCGGCAGTAGACACAGATGTGTGTGTGTGTGTTGTGAGTGCATGTGTGTCGGTGAATAAAGGCCGAGAAGCGAGGTGCACCCCAACGGGCCGGCAGCCGTTAAAAGCTCAGGGCCCAGGACAACGGAAGTTCCTCTGGTTCCCCCCCCTCCACCCACCCACCCCCTCAAAAAAAAAGTGCTCAGCTTCGTTGCAGTTAGGTCAAATAAATGAAACTCACTTTTTAAAGTGAAGGGGATCCCAAGACCCGAGGCCTATAAAAAGTGGTTGGACTCTTCCAAGTGGCAGCCCTGAACATGAGTTGTGTTTGCCATTAAAGGCTCATACAGTACGTGAGTCTGCTATAAAGCGACAGTGATAGGTAAGATGTGTGTGTGTTCAGAGGGGCCCCAGTTAAATAAGACTGTTGGCGGTCACTATAGTAGCTAGCAGTAGCCCACCAGGTGTACGATTTGAGTGTACTTGTTTGTATTTTTGGTTTAAATCTAAAATATTCAGAAAACTAAATTGATATAAATGAAAAAAAAAACTTTTGTTTAAATTGGTCACTAGGAAGTATAACGTTATTACAAGTTCTGTTTGAAAGTTTTATTTACAATATTTTTAATCACGCTGATTGGTCAAACTTGATTTTATATAAAAAGACTTAATATCTTCAAAACACTAGCTCAACACTTTCTTATTACCTAATGATAATTTCAAAACTAGCACAACACTTTCTTATTACCTATATGATAACTTAAACACTAGCTCAACACTTTCTTAAACTTAAACACTAGCTAAACACTTTCTTACTACCTATATGATAACTTAAACACTAGCTCAACACGCTCTTACTACCTATATGATAACTTCAACACTAGCTCAACACTTTCTTACTACGTATATGATAACTACCTATATGATAACTTTAATACTAGCTCAGCAACTTTCTTACTACCTATATGATAACTTCAACACTAGCTCAACACTTTCTTATTACCTAATGATAACCTCAACACTAGCTCAACACTTTCTTGCAACACATTATATCGATAGCTCTTAGAGTTTTATTGCAGTGGTGCTGGAATGAAATCATCGTTAGAGCGAGTACTGGTTGGACGTGATCACTGCTGTACCAGCCAGGGGCTACAAATTCGTCAACTTAGGCACGTTGAAGGGGAGGAAACTGGCTACACGCAGTAGGGCCCAGGGGACATAATCAACAATGGACCACTAAAATAGCTGACCGAAAGTCCCTTAAAAGAAACCTGCGCCAGACGTTTTTTTTTTAAATATCTGACAGAAAGAACTACGTAATATTACGCAATATTACTGAGATCAGTTTGTCTTTTCAGCGCCAAATGTATGGATTTGGGGGCCCGAGAGGGGGGCTTGGCTTCTTTGGGGGCCCCTGCATTTTGACGTTCAATATCATGACATGAGATAATGTACTTAATATTTAATGTAAAAAAAATTGGGGGCACCCCCTCAAGATGGGGCCCGGGGGGGGGACTCTCAAATTTTGACCCCCCTCCCTCCCTCCACCACCCTGGTGCCCCCATTTATAATAATTAAACTCTTTGATTATCTCCCCTAAGACCAAAGAAACGATCTGCTTAAAAGTGTTATAGTAAAAAAAAAATTGTAAATACACAAAAACATGCATGTATCCAATGGCGCAACCAGGGGGGGCAGGGGGCGGGGCTTGGGCCCCCCAGGCCAAATCATAAATACATAATTAATGTTATAAAGTTACAAAAAAGACTGTCAAACTGCCTTTTTTCATAATGTGAGCCCCCCCCCCCCAGCATTTTTCGCTGGTTGCGCCACTGCATGTATCACATACAACACAACATAAAGACAACAATCATCATCCGGTGATACTTCCCAATCCAAACGCCACGTAACGCGAACTACTTTAAATCCAATTTTAAAAAAATTTGGAAATATAAAATTTGCCCTGGAATGTGAATTTTCTTTGATATTAAAATTTTCAACGCTGTTGTATGAGTGATTTTTGTTTCGTTGTTTATTTGTTTACTCAATTTACTTTTTCAATTCCCAATCCCTGATTGTTTATGTTGTCATTATGATTTCTCTTTTTTTTTTTAATTCAATGCAGTTTAGTTTATTGACCATTCAAATAGTTTGGATTTTGCTTTGACATCGAGAGTATTTACTTCCATCCAATTAGTTATTATTTACTTTTGACATCGAGAGTATTTACTTCCATTCAATTAGTTATTATTAACTTTTGACATCGAGAGTATTTACTTCCATTCAATTAGTTATTATTAACTTTTGACATCGAGAGTATTTACTTCCATTCAATTAGTTATTATTTACTTTTGACATCGAGAGTATTTACTTCCATTCAAATAGAATTTGCTTGAACTTCGAGAGTATTTATTTTTTAAAGTATTTTTTTAATCCAATTTATAGTAATCCATGAAAGGATCAATGAAATAAATATTAACTGCATTGATTAAAAACTGATATTTGAGCTCCACTGAATAAAAATCTAAACGATTTCTAGAACGTTATAAATTCGGGTTCTCATGTATCACCGAAATAGATAATAGTTGCATATGTTTAAAAAAAATAATTGAATTTATTTTAACAAACTGAAGATATCAGAAAGAATTTAAAAAACATCTCTTACTGGATTTATGGCCAAACTGGTTCTAAATTCGTCACATCTGAAAACATCCTAATCCTAGAAAAAAAATCTGGCCAAAGTCAAAGCAGAAGTAAAAATTTAAAAAACTGGAATTCTTGTCATCGAAAAAAAAAACAGAACAATGTCCGTCCACCATAATAAAAAAAAATTGTGTTTGACTCTTGTTTTCACATGTTCCATTATCGATCTAATGGCTTGTCATGACTTTGTTCCCGGTGAAATCCTGGTACATTTCATCTCCCCTCCCTCTACACACTGTTTCCTTTTCATTTATTGTTATCCTCAACGTTGGGGTTTTTCTTAGTAAAAAAAAACGAGAAATATCTGCCACGACCAGAAACTACGGTAACCCGTTTTGTCAAATGTTTGATTTTTTTTTTTGGTTCCTAAAGATATTATTGGTGAACTTTTGAAAATTGCTTACACTCAGTGGCAATGGGGGCATCATGTCCCGGGTGCTACTCACAAAGGGGCGCCAAAGGGTATATTTTGCAGATAATATTATATGGTTTTCGAAAAGGGCGCTAGAAAGGTATTATGTCACGGGCGCGACCTAACCTGGCTACGCCACTGCTTACACTTAAAGAATGTTTTACACAGATAAACCATGATATTATTACTAATTATAAATATTAGTTATAAATGTGTGTTGAATATTTCACAGTAATGTCATTATGTTAAATAAATGTATGCGATGAAATTAGTGTGGTGTTGAATTGATCGACCAACATGATTGATTATAAGCTTAAGGGCAGTCCCCACTCCCAATAGGTAGACCATATGCGTGGACCTATGCCAGTCGTAATTAATGCATGCATTACCTTACTAGCTCAAAGTTGGACGAACGACCAACCGCAGGCCAGCAGGCCAAGTACGGCCATGTCAGTGTGTTAGATCTGGCCAGCAGGCCAAGTCTTAGATCTGGCCAGGAGGCCAAGTACGGCCCTTCCAGGGGTCTGCTCCTCCTTGCTCGACATCACTGTTTACATCTGATTTTTTCTATTATTTCATGCAAAGTTTTCATCCATATGTTCCTAATCCGGCCCTTTTGATCTGCATAAGACCCCCACCCACCCCTCCACCCCCCATCATCCCACTGCAGCCCTCAGTTTTAAACGTTTGCCCAAACCTGTACTAGCCAAACTTTTCTTGACCTGTCGAACTATCTCAATATTTTGGTACAATAAAAAAAAATTGAAAAAAAAATTAACAAAACAAGACAACACTATGATTGTAAAGATTTATTAAACACTTGTAAAATCATCCAGTCATCGTTGTCTTTGTTAATCGACGCAGTATTTTTCACAGTCGTTCAGTGTCTTGAATCTGTTGTTGTTCGAGTTGCAGTAGTTCTCAGGAATGAGGGTGCATTTCTTGACGTACTTACTGTAGTAGTAGAGGAACATTCTCTGATTGCAAATCTCTCGGTCTAAATCAAGTTTGCAATCGTCATCTGAAATAGATTTTGTGCACAATGATTAGCTATCACTTAGTCTGTCTAGCAATTAGTACACCAGAACGCGTTTAGATTGTGTTTAGAATTCAATCATACAGTAATATGGCGGAAAACAAATTAAATGAACTGCCAAATTGGTATCAGGTCACATATTTTCACTGTACACATCCTTCTCTCTCTCTCTCTCTCTCTCTCTCTCTATCTCTTCTCTTCTCTCTCTCCCCCTCCCTCCTTCCCTCTCTCTCACTCTCTCTCTCTTCTCTCTCTCCCCCTCCCTCCTTCCCTCTCTCTCACTCTCTCTCTATCTATCTAACTATCTATATCCCCCTCTCTCTCTTTCTCTCTCTCCCTCTCTTTCTCTGTCTTTCCCTCACCCTCTCTCCATCTCTTTTTCACTCTTTCTATCTCTATCTATCTCCCCTCTCTATTTCTCCTTGCCCTCTCTGTCTCTTTCTCACTCTTTCTCTTTCTTTCTCTTTCTCTCTCTTTCTATCTCCCCCTCTCTCTTTCTTTTTCTCTTTGTTTCTATATGTCTATTTCTCCCTCTCTTTCTCTCTCTCTCTGTACATTTTTTTCCTCACTTCGAATAATATTATCTAAATTTAGGTCATTTATTTGTTTAGAAAAAATTATAATAATGTTGCTATCTAATACATCGCATTTTTTTTATTTCAAGTTGCGTATAGAACTTCAAGATACTACAAGCGTTCGTTTGATGATTTGATGATCTTTAAAAGTTTATAATACAAACGTTCGTTTGATGATCTTTTAAAGTTTATATTACAAACGTTCGTTTGATAATCTTTTAAAGTTTATAATACAAACGTTCGTTTGATGATCTTTTAAAGTTTATAATACAAACGTTCGTTTGATGATCTTTTAAAGTTTATAATACAAACGTTCATTTGATGATCTTTTAAAGTTTATAATCATGAAGAATTAAACTTACGATGGAAAAAAAAACTGTCGCCGATTGTGATGAAGATAAAAAAAACTAGAAACACTGGAGTCATTCTGTGTATGTTGAATGGCCTACAGCAAAGGAAAAAAAGGAATGTAGGTTAACCGCCAATACAAGACAACACCTACATCCCATAACAAATAGAACCACCAGTACAACCTAACACTTGCATTGCATAACAGATAAAACCGCCAATAGAAGACAACACCTACATCCCATAACAAATAAAACCACCAGTACAACCCAACACTTACATTGCATAACAGATAAAACCGCCAATAGAAGACAACACCTACATGGCATAACAAATAAAACCACCAGTACAACCCAACACTTACATTGCATAACAGATAAAACCGCCAATAGAAGACAACACCTACATGGCATAAAAGATAAAACCGCCAATACAACCCAACACTTACATTGCATAACA
Source organism: Bulinus truncatus (assembly GCA_021962125.1). NCBI lineage: Eukaryota > Metazoa > Mollusca > Gastropoda > Planorbidae > Bulinus > Bulinus truncatus. Next base: position 13,893 of record JAGDYQ010000201.1, on the reverse strand, counting down.
ATTAACATAACAGATAAAATCACCGCTAAAATCCACATAATGTACATACACTTAAAAATAAAATAAAAATATAATTTATTTTAGATGAATATATAATTTCTCCCGCCACTGTGCAATTTCCAGGAGCTTTAAGGACAACCTTCAATTAGAACTACTAACTTGATAATCTTTTTTTCCAGATATAGGTATTTTTGAGTCATCTAGATATTTTTGAGTCATCTAGATATTTTTGAGCCATCTAGATATTTTGAGTCATTTAGATATTTTTGAGCCATCTAGATATTTTTGAATCATCTAGATATTTTTGAGCCTTCTAGATATTTTTGAGTCATCTAGATATTTTTGAGCCATCTAGATATTTTGAGCAATCTAGATATTTTTGAGTCATCTAGATATTTTTGAGCCATCTAGATATTTTTGAATCATCTAGATATTTTTGAGCCATCTAGATATTTTTGAGTCATCTAGATATTTTTGAGCCATCTAGATATTTTGAGCCATCTAGATATTTTTGAGTCATCTAGATATTTTTGAGCCATCTAGATATTTTTGAGCCATCTAGATATTTTTGAGTCATCTAGATATTTTTGAGCCATCTAGATATTTTGAGTCATCTAGATATTTTTGAGCCATCTAGATATTTTTGAATCATCTAGATATTTTTGAGCCTTCTAGATATTTTTGAGTCATCTAGATATTTTTGAGCCATCTAGATATTTTGAGCCATCTAGATATTTTTGAGTCATCTAGATATTTTTGAGCCATCTAGATATTTTTGAATCATCTAGATATTTTTGAGCCATCTAGATATTTTTGATTCATCTAGATATTTTTGAATCATCTAGATATTTTTGAGCCTTCTAGATATTTTTGAGTCATCTAGATATTTTTGAGCCATCTAGATATTTTGAGCCATCTAGATATTTTTGAGTCATCTAGATATTTTTGAGCCATCTAGATATTTTTGAATCATCTAGATATTTTTGAGCCATCTAGATATTTTTGAGTCATCTAGATATTTTTGAGCCATCTAGATATTTTGAGCCATCTAGATATTTTTGAGTCATCTAGATATTTTTGAGCCATCTAGATATTTTTGAGCCATCTAGATATTTTTGAGCCATCTAGATATTTTTGAGCCATCTAGATATTTTTGAGCCATCTAAATATTTTTGAGCCATCTAGATATTTTTGAGCCATCTAGATATTTTTGAGTCATCTAGATATTTTTGAGCCATCTAGATATTAGAAAATGAAAACAATTTATAAAAAAAGCCTAGTATCTTTTATTTATTTTTTCCTTTCTATCAGAAATAAGATTTTGAATTTTTCGCTGCTGATCTATAAATCTTTCATCTATTTAGGGTGGCCCAAAATAACTTTTTGTCAAATTTTTTCGGAGCATTTTGGTTTTTGTGTTTCCTTTGACTTCATAACAACACAGAAAAAAAGTTCATGAATATATGACTTAGCTTAGTACTGCCTCATCGACACTGAGGTTTTAAATCATTTTGAATGAATTTTGAATGTGAGAATGTATATTTAAAGCACACAGAAAATGCTAGAAGGTTCTATAAAGTTTTATAAAATCCTATAGAATTCTAGAAGGTTCTATGATATCTCTAGAAGGTTCTAGAAGCTTCTAGAAAAACGTGGAAAACTTGAGAAAGTTCCGGGAAAATCTAGAAAACTCTAAAAATTTTGATTTTCAAATAGCCAGCTTCACCAGTGCATTTCAATTTAGCTATAAAAATCAAGTGTTATAAGATCAATGTTGCGGCTATATAAATATCATTCATTTACTTATGACTACTAGGTCGAAAAGTGTTGTTCATTTAACTGGCATAGAAGTTGACACAACTCCTTTTCATTGAGCTAGGTACTGGCCAATGGTATGTTTATAAACACAGCCGTCTGGCAGTCAGTTGGTACAATTTTTTCTTTGCTTGTATACTGTCCAGTGAACATGCCAATGTTTATTGAGCTAGGTACTTCCCCTAATTGAGCCTACTGGCCAATGGTATGTTTACAAACACAGCCGTTTGGCAGTCAGTTGGTACAATTTTTTCATGACCTATTTCTTTGCTTGTATACTGTCCAGTGGACATGCCAATGCTTATTGAACTAGGTACTTTCCCTAATTGAGCCTACTGGCCAATGGTATGTTTACAAACACAGCCGTCTGGCAGTCAGTTGGTACAATTTTTCATGACCTATTTCCTTGCTTGTATACTGTCCAGTGGACATGTTAATGTTTATTGAGCTAGGTACTTCCCCTAACTGAGCCTACTGGCCAATGGTATGTTTACAAAATTAGCCGTCTTCAATCAGACATTGGGGGGTGGGGGGTTAGTACAATTGGACTAGATGTTCTGCTATTCAAGCTCTTTAAGACGTTTTGACCAAAAATAAGACAGGCAGAATTTAGTATAATAACACGATGTTCGACTGGAGCAAAATATCAAGTCATTAAAAGAAGAAGTCATCACATTTTGTTGAAATATCCTTCAAATGAAAGACAATTCATGATATTTGCCACGTGAAGATTACAAAGAACTTCTAACTCTGAATCTTATCTTCCTGGGAGGAATTTCCCCCCCCCCCCCACACGCCTTGGGGTGCGTTTTCGTGTTCCAGGAGCTTATCACAACGCAAGGTGGATGACTAAAAAAAATCTATATCATGACGATTTATCTCTTCCGTCATCAATTCAAGCTGACAAAGTATGAAGACTGATCAATTGCAGAATATGTTATCTTTGCATCCTCGGTGTACATTAAAGCTTGGATTCAGTGTCCGATTCTAGCAGACGCACCTCTGAATGATCTGGATTTCATCAAGCTTCTTATTGATTATAAGAATGTGTCTCCCTTCATTTCTCAGACTGCAATGAAAACGATTTGCCGACATCTCTGGTACCTAAGTGCAGAACTCATTCCTCTGGTTCTCTTTTCTCATGACTGATGCTTCCACCTGGCAACAGACTACATCCTTTCAGAAGGCAACATCAGTGGTCTCTTCCTAGAAAGTTGTCATTGACTGCCGAGCGGGGAATTGCACCGGCGTCATCATTCTACTCATCTCTCACCGAATCAGAGGAGGAAAAGGAGTACTTGCTCCAAATTGTTCAACAGCATCGCACCAAAGAGTTTCCAGATGAAAAAAAATCAACTGTGCTGAAGAGATCGCAACTTGAAGACCTTCAGGACTCAGAAAGCACAGACTAAAAATATTTTAAAGTGTATTTTTTAATGTCGTACTTAGAACTACTCTGCAATTTAGTCAGGTAATGTGTCATGTAACTAGTATTGTTTTACTGTTTAATTCCAACTGTGCAATATAATTGTTCTTTGTATCTAAAAAAAACCGCATTTTAAACCTTGCAAAATTTTCATTTAATGCAACTGCCGAATACCATAAAACACGAGATAACAAGTGCACTGAGGCAGTATTTATAGGAGCCCAAATGGTGTGAAATTTGGTATGTACACGTTTTAAATCAGAGTGAACCAGAAAACTAAAATGCTCATGATAAAAAATCAACTTAATTTTTTTTTCAATATAAAGTGAGCCACCCTAATATATGCCACCATTGTGAAGGATGATGTTTGGGGTCTAGGGTCTATGTTACTGTTCGAATAGATGTGGAGGCGCTGCTGTGGTAGCGGGTGGTTGACTTTACATTCAAACAACTTCAAATAAATACACAAAACAGTGCGGCTGATTCCTGGTTTTATTTGTGGACGTAGACTTTAAAGTATTACATTAAATTTTAGACAAAGGCACATAATGAAGGCACATCTTCAAAGTCAAGTAAAACACGACTTGCTAGTTTGAGATCAAAAGAGTAACTGCCTCTATCTCCAAGGCTTGTATCTAAGCAAGTCACAAATGACGTCTAACTAGAAATAACTACGTCACATAACAATATAAAAATTCATACTCTCTAAAATCACTTTAAAAGTGTGATTAACACACATGCACAAACTAAATCAAACAGTGTATATTTAATTCAACTTTTAACTCCTTGACACCTCCCTTCCCTCCAAAAATGTGCAACATTTCTTTATAAATTCATTAAACATAAATATAACTCATCATAAGCAACAACCCATAAGTATTTCAATATCAACTTAGTTATTTTCTCAATTTTTATATCCCAAATGGCATATCGTGCCGAAGCAATGCCCAAAAAAAATATATTCAATATTCCCATCAAACTCATATACAATATCATGGCATTCCTATGCCCAACTCAAAAAAAATATGCGGAGTTTGCCAAAGCAATTCAAATAAGATAGTATGACAATACCAATGTCCATACTCTTAATTCTCAATAATATTCAATAATACTCCATAATACTCAATAGTACTCAATAATACTCCATAAAACTCAACAACACTCAAAAATACTCAATAATACTCAACAATACTCAATAGTACTCAATAGTATTCAATAGTACTCAATAATTCTCAATAATACTCAATAATCATATCATCATATACCAAATATCAAATCATAATACTCACTTTATCAAAGTGAAAAAAAATCAATTGTTATCATGTGCCAATTATAAAATATCAATTCAACCAAATTATAATTAACTCAATCAGTTAATCACTATATACCAAAAAAAATTCATGTCATTACCAATATATGTGCTTATAGTTATCATTTATTAGTGCCATTACCTACTTAAAATTCCCAAAAGCAATTTTCCAAGCCATTCATTATATTAATAAAATATGCCATACAATTAATGTATCATAAAATATATTTTGTATTTTATTATGCCAGTATATATACATTATATACATATAACATAGTCTGAATAAGAAAAAAAAACACTTCGGATAAAAAATTACCTTCAGATAAAACGTATTATTACCAATAGACAAGGTATTTGAATTTTGGTCTTTACAGCAGTGCACCTCTATAATATAGAATAAGTTCACTTCTCCCAGCGAGTTCTCATATTGTGACTTCTCGCTTATTCTAGGTCTCTACGTTAAGCAGTTGTGTACTTTTATGATGGATAATCGTATTATCTTCCTAACTGGTATATACATACATAACTCATATATAAAACTGAGATGATGAACTGATTTACCGCACAGCTTGTGTCCATATGCAGACTACCTGGCCAGCCACAAGACAGTTTAAGTGTATGTCAAATTTTATGTTTAGCTGATACACGACCTAACGGGCTAAAAGTTCTACCGAATAAAAAAAAAGAACTTCCCCTAACCATATAGGCCATAGGGATAAATGAAGTGTAGAATTCATCTGTTTCTGTAACCTCGGCATATAAAGGGATTGTGGGGTTATCACAACGCCCAGCCGCCTTTACTTCCCCAACTTAAGTCAGGTGACCATTGAAAGATCGGTGGAGTTGGAGGACATTACACCAAGTATCACCTGGAATATTTCCCTTCGTTCTCACCGAGGTTCGAACCCAGGACAGTCAAGAGCTCTACACCGCTCGGTTGTCGGTCCAACCTCTCGACCCAAATGGTAGGTACTTATTTACTTTAAGAAAGTTGGACTTCACAACTGGGGTGACTCAAGAAAAGGCCGAACTGTGTCCAGCGTTACTATCCAGCGTTACTATCAGTAACCTACTGGCCAGCAGTCCAGCGTTACTATCAGTAACATACTGGCCAGCAGTCCAGCGTTACTATCAGGAACATACTGGTCAGCAGTCCAGCGTTCTACCACACCGATAACTCGATAACATGATTGCCGCTAGTTTGATGCAGTTCAAACTTATATTTAGGCGCCAAACCATTTATTAATAGTAATCTGCTATACAACTGACTTAGCAATGGGTCTGTTTGACTTGAGGGGCCCCATTTGGTGGAGAGTGTCAGAGGGGCCCTAGCTGGTGGAGTGTCCGATAGACAAAAATTAGCCACTGCAGCCCTGTCGATGAGAGTTTTATTTTCATGATTAAAAGCTTAACGCACCATGGGGATAGAGTGAAAGGCAGACAGATGGGCGGACGGACGGATAGGCAAGTAGATGTGAATGATAGGTAGGTATTGTATGATTGATAGTCTGGTATGTATGTAGGCAGAGTGTTTGGTTGGTAGGTCAGTGGGTAGGTATCTAGGTGGGTGGGTGGGTGGAAGGATGGGTAGATAGATAGATAGATAGATAGATAGATAGATAGATAGACAGACAGACAGACAGACAGACAGACAGACAGATAGATAGATAGATAGATAGATAGATAGATAGATAGATAGATAGATAGATAGATAGATAGATAGATAGATAGATAAATAGATAGATAGATAGATAGATAGATAGATAGATAGATAGATAGATAGATAGATAGATAGATAGATAGATAGATAGATAGATAGATAGATAGATAGATAGATAGATAGATAGATAGATAGATAGATAGATAGATAGATAGATAGATAGATAGATAGATAGATAGATAGATAGAAAATTGTGTGTCTGCCCTTTTATGATAAATATCCATTTCCTCCCTTGTTCATCTTTTTCCAGTATTGCATGACAGCACGCAGAACATGTCGATCTGCGTATTGCGTGACAGCACGCAGAACATGTCGATCTGCGTATTGCGTGACAGCACGCAGAACATGTCGATCTGCGTATTGCGTGACAGCACGCAGAACATGTCGATCTGCGTATTGCGTGACAGCACGCAGAACATGTCGATCTGCGTACTGCGTGACAGCACGCAGAACATGTCGATCTGCGTATTGCGTGACAGCACGCAGAACATGTAGATCTGCGTATTGCGTGACACCACGTAGACCATGTAGATCTGCAAATTGATTGGTCAATATTATTCTTAGGTTCATTAATTGTCTGTAAATGCACAGAGTCTACTTAAGGCTAGTTTATGTGTGTTCATGTATTGTGTGTTGAATTGTTGTGTGTGTTGTATGTTTGCAGGGCCGGATTTAGACTTAATAAGGCCCTATTTGAGTAATGGGGCTCGGTATAAGTCCAGACGTTTTATGTCAGTACCAAATATTTCAGTGTATATGATAACCGCTCAATCGGACCATTTTTGGGGGCTCCTAAGGAAGTGGGAAATATATCTTGTGCACCTTATACGTAAACCCTGCACTGTTTGTGTGAAATCCGCGCCTCTCCTTTGCTTTACTGTTAAAATGAACCAATGTCATACGAACATTTAAGCCTATGGTGGTCAAAGGTGGTTCTTCGTTTGATTTAGTGTGGCTTCCAATTGGCAATTTTCGTATGCTGTAAATAGATTATAGTACAGCTCCTCTAATTACTTTTTACCATTCAAGAAAACTGAAGGCGGCCCTCGTAGATGTCAAGGGAGGTCAGCACTGACCTATGAAATCAATACAAAATCTTCTCTCTCACAAAATACGAAACTGAGAATGTTCAACGTTTGAATTTCTATTATACACAGGCGATTTTTTTTTAAAGATAAATTGTAACCGGTTAAGTTAAAACATAGAAACATTTGTCTTCCAATCGCCATTGGTGGAGGGGGGGGACTCACATCTACTCCTCCCCCCCCCCCTCTTGCCAACTACAACTTGTTGTCACGACATGCGATGTCATATTTAGCTCAGTAGGATCTGACTGACGTCTGCAGTAAGATCTGACGTCTGCAGTAAGATTTGACGTCCGCTAACTGTATCAGCCGCTTAGTGGATTGATTTATTGAGTAGCAGCCCTTTCAATTTTGACAGCGACTGCTAGGTTTTTGTCAGTGACATTTTTGACATAGTGACATTTTTTTTTATACAAAAGTGATTTTTAACAAAGTAACTTACTGCTGAAAGGCGGGACAAGTTGGTTCTTTCTACCAAGATGAACGAAGGAATGGATGGTTGTGCTGTAAAACGCTCGACATGAGGGTTCTGGGTTCGATCTCCGGTGAGAACCGAGGGAATTTTTCAAGTCAAGGTGTTCCCTCCATGTTTCATGTGGTGCTTCCATGGCGTCCATGGCCAGTACACTCCCGGCTGTGATGGGGGTGAACGAATGGCACTACAAAAGCGTAAAAGTTGTCAAAATTAGGGGGATTATTTTTTTTAGGGGACGGAAAGTTGTGTGTTAAAGCGCTCGACTGAGGGTCTTAGGTTCGATCAACGGTGATGAACAATGGATTTTCAGGTCATGGTTATATCCCGTGGTGCCTATGAGGCCATTGCACTATCGGTTATGGTGGTGGTGATAGCAGGGCACCATATAAACCCGCCCCATTAGTGCTTTATAGATACTACATGATTTCATCTCATCTTGACATAGAACTTCACAGACACCAAGTTGAACAGGTACTTCTATTAAACGAGTCTAATTTATGAAATACAAGTACAGTGGCTCCAGAGCGAGATCTGTGCTTCTCCCAAATGAGCCACAGTGGCTCCATGGCGAGGTCTGTGCTGCTCCTAAATGAGCCATTTTGTTTGTCTTCTATTGAATAACTTTTGTTGACTATAAACTTGATACAGTTACTATCATGCGGATCTTTACATTATTTATTTATTTTAACTATTTAAAAAAACTGAATTGTGGCTCTCAATGAACTCACGCATGGACACATATGTATTAGTACAGGAATTTATACACCGAGACGAAATCTGTGGCTATGAATTCATCCGGTGCAAATAAAAACCTACATTAACTACACAGTAACACATCTATGTGTATAATCGAAATATTTATTTTTGACATTTGTAAACAGCGGCAGAGTTGGAGGGGAGTGGCCGTCTGAAAGAATGTATAAGGTGTATTACTATCCTCATATATAAGCGCCCAAAAGTTTCTTGGGTGCATCCCCGTAGCGTGAAAAGTCTACAGCAGGGGCCATGAATTAAATGTTACTAAGTAGAACAAACAAGCAGGGGGGGGGGCAGACAAAAGCAGGCCGCCCGGCCCCCAGCACCCTCCCCCGCACGCTACGGGCCTGCTTGGGTGCCCGTGGTTTCAATCGACCTTGATCCGCCTCTGTCGGTATATCATGTATGACATTTTTATTTAATGAAATAAATGGAGGATGATATTTGTAATGTTAGCAGACGTAAAACAAGCTGAGCTACCATATATGTGAGTTACGTATAAAATAATTTATTTTTAGCTATTTCATTTTCATTATTTATTATTGACAAGTGTACCGGCAGAGGCGTTTTTATAGGTGGGCCACTTGAATATCGTAGGACCCCCCCCCCCTGACGGTATTAATTTTATATTAAATCTGGTGTTGAGAGATACCCCTCCCCATATGTTTCTGATTAGGGCCCTAAATAAACTAAAAGTCTCTGCCTAAGGGCCTCCACAAAGTTAAGAACGACTCAATGCACTAGGTATGGGCCCCCTTAATTGAGGTGCAGACCTCAGTCTCTCTCCTTGTACCCGATCACATCATCTTTAGTAATTTTATTTTACAAGAGATAATAGCCTAATACAGCCAGCCATAGCTGTGGAAGCCTGCACCCAATCACCTCCCCTTGGAGCGAATCTCTCACATTACATCGACTGCGTGACTCATTGACTTATCCAAGCACTGCCCTATATATCGCCGTGATGCATTGTCTCCGCCATTATCTCTCTTCGTAAACTGCACATCTTGTTGGCCTCTGGAGACTGAAGAAGGCCAATACATTTGTTGGGTTTTTTTTTTAAACAGCACCACAACAATAACAGCACCAGCTGTTGACTCTTTGTGAAAATATTTTTCTAAGAATGAGCGCAGGGTTAAAAGTGTTTCAAATCAGAGCTGTCTTAAAGCCATCACGGGGCCCCACCATACAAACCAGTAAATCTGGGGCCCCAACAGCAAATCCATTAAAATTTTAAAATATATATGATTAATTATCATGAGATCCAGCAACCTAGTGTCTCACCAAGAAAATCTAGGGCCATTTACAAATTCTGACAAATGAGCCCCCCTTTCCACTAAAAAGAGCCTTAACTTCGTTACTAAGAGCCCCTAATTTCGTTACAGCACTAAAATTATTATCATCTTTTACCAATACCTTGAGACTGCATTGGTACAACTGTTGGGCGTCCAAGAAAAGCTTATCTATGAGCCTATGTATTAAGGCATGGATATCTAGATACCAGGATACACAACCAAACAAAATTTCATTCTAGCTGTGTACGGTTTAGGCTGACGCAAGGATTTTTTTCTTTGTGTTTGTGGATTGTTTAATTTATTTTTTTTTTCTGAATATAATGTCTTCAAAAATATCCTACACACAGAGAATTGAATGTAGTTTAATAAAAAGTAACTTTTATTGAAATGAATCATAATGAATTTTTTTTTCTTCTTTGTGTTTGTGAATTGTTTAATTTATTTATTTTTGTTTATTTTTTTCATCTAAACTTTTTAAAAATAATAAAATACTTGCGTAATAATATCACTTTGAAACATATATTGTTAAAAAGCCCTTTCAATTTACTACATTTTCATATATATACTATAATAAGATATTTTTTTAAATAAAAACTTTAGAGAAATATTAGTCGATAAAAATTTTAAAGACATTGACGAATTAAGATTGAAAAAGCTGGATGTTTTTTTAAACAATGTCAACAGAGGAGGGCTATTGAAGCCATCTGAGTACACATTCTCTACTTGCCTACTAAATTGGAAAGTATTCAATTCATTGAAAAGATCAGCAAGTAGTCTGAAACTATTTCTAGGGCAAACAAATAAAAAAAAATTGTTTAAATTGTTGATAGAGTAACAATTGATGAGTCATTGCTGATTGAAGAAATTATTTTTTTATTTCAATCATAATTTAAAAGAACTTATTTATGTTAAATTTTTTACTTGTTCGTCTAAAAATTATGTTAAGCAGTTGAATGAAAAACCAAAGAAAAAACGAAAAATAATTAAATTGACAAAATAAAGATTTTAAATTAAAAATTTTTTTATTAAAAGTTTTCAAACTTTAATTGCGTTTGTGTTTATTTCATAAAAACATAAGTACCAAATATACAAAACTGCTATTAAACATGAAGACTAACGCTAAACACTTGATTGTGTGTCAGACTAAAACGTATTTTTTAAAATATTGGTTATCCTTCCTGATGCTATGTCTAGATTTCCATGATTAAGGTCACCCTATTTGAGACCGTCGTCAGATACATACAAGAAACAAGAGTTGAAAAAATCTTATCATTCAAAAAAATTATCTCCAAATATTTAGACAAGTCCCACAGTCACAAAAAAATGACACAACTTTCTAAAAGAGTGTGGACAATGATTGTGACGTGTGGACAATGACTGTGACTTGTGTGGACAATGACTGTGACTTGTGTGGACAATGATTGTGACTTGTGTGGACAATGATTGTGACTTGTGTGGACAATAATTGTGACTTGTGTGGACAATGATTGTGACATGTGGACAATGATTGTGACTTGCGTGGACAATGACTGTGACTTGTGTGGACAATGATTGTGACTTGTGTGGACAATGATTGTGACTTGTGTGGACGATGATTGTGACTTGTGTGGACAATGATTGTGACGTGTGGACAATGACTGTGACTTGTGTGGACAATGATTGTGACTTGTGTGGACAATGACTGTGACATGTGTGGACAATGATTGTGACTTGTGTGGACAATGATTGTGACATGTGTGGACAATGATTGTGACATGTGTGGACAATGATTGTGACTTATGTGGACAATGATTGTGACTTGTGTGGACAATGATTGTGACGTGTGTGGACAATGATTGTGACGTGTGTGGACAATGATCGTGACATGTGTGGACAATGATTGTGACATGTGTGGACAATGATTGTGACTTATGTGGACAATGATTGTGACTTGTGTGGACAATGATTGTGACGTGTGTGGACAATGATTGTGACGTGTGTGGACAATGATTGTGACTTGTGTGGACAATGATTGTGACTTGTTTGGACAATGATTGTGACGTGTGGATAATGATTGTGACTTGTGTGGACAATGATTGTGACGTGTGTGGACAATGATTGTGACTTGTGAGACCAATAAAACTTTTGTTTTGTTTTTTAGGCTGAACATGTTTTTTTTTAACCATGATATTTATAAAATGAGAATTACACAGACATTGAAAATATATGCGATGATTTTATTTGATAAAATTTTGTTTTGTCACATTTCATTGAAACTCTTGAATGGTTTTCCAGGTAGTTTTACAAACAATCACTACAATAACTAGCCTAGTTGCACTCTGGATACAAACAATCCCTACAATAACTAGTCATTGGGTTACATTGAAAGATGTGATTCACAAATGCATACAAAAAAACTGGAACATAAATAGTACAACATAAGGAAGAAAACAAAATTATCAAAATTATGGACATAATCAAATACAAGAATAATGCACTATGTCATTTGTCCTGATGAACATGAGTTGCCCTGACATATATATATATATATACATTGACAAAAACATTTTCTCCTTACACAGTGAAAACATGTTATGTCCGTTACATGCATTCTGTTGTTTTTTAAAGCTGTCATGGGATTAAAATGGATAAGAAAAAAGGATTCACATCAATGATTCCATGGCAAGGCAAAGGGAATTGGATCGATGCGATGGCAAGACAAGGATTCGGATCAAAGAATCAGTGGCAAGGCACAACATCGCGGCATTAAGTTCGGTGACTAGACAAAATAATGAGACTGTGTTCAATCATAAGGCACGGCATCATACAGGAAAATCAAATGGTTTAAATGCCAGGTAGAAAAGATGTAAGAAAATGTTTTCTAACAGAGAAGTTGGTGATGACTATGGTGGCGACTAAATCTCAAAGATTTAAAATGATTAATACATTTCAAATTGTTATCATTTATTTATGCTAAAAAAATATCAAATAACAATAGATTTAAAAGATAACAAATATGTTATTTCTTTTTTCACAATAGATATGTAGCTTTAATACATCAGACGGTGTCATTTAGCTAAGACAGACGTTGGAGACACTTGTAAAAACTTCACATGGAAACATTCCTTCCTAGCTCTATTCCAAAGCTATAAATGTCTATTACCAAATGAAATGATATTAGTCTAATAGTTGGGCAGCAAGTTGTGGTCATGGTTTGTGAATTTATTATACAGAATGGGCATCACGATTTTAAAAGTTATGGGGACAGATGGTCAGATGGACAGATGGTCAGATGGACAGATGGTCATGCTATAAAGTGATTGATTTCCATTGAGAACCAAGGGAATGTTTCAGGTGATGGTGAAAGTTCCCTTCATCTCTGCCTTGGTGCATTCATTGCCACTGCACTGTTTGGTTATGGTGGGGATGAAAGTCAGGCATTACAAAAAAAAAAGTCCAAAATTGGTTTATAGGATAGGGGAGATAAACATCCCATCCGAACAGGGACTTCACAGATTTCAAAAGTCTTTTACCATTGGCTGAAAAAAATGATGCAATTTTTATCCTTGCTTTTTTAACAATAATATCTTTAGTTATATATAATTTGACATTATAAAAGTGTAGCACATAAATTAAGATATAAAATAGCAGGCGTAATAAAAGAGGCTTCCAATGAATTGATCAGTAAAAAACAATTCTAATAACAACTTTGTTAATTTAAATAACATTGTCATAAAAAAATGAATGATGGATCGCTAATAAAAATGTGGATCGAGCCTTAGGAAAAGTAAATTACACTCCTTTTAGTGACTTTGCTGGTTAAGTATTAAGATAGAATATGTTCTCAAAACGTGTCACAATAAATTATTATATCATTGAGTTAAAAAATAAATACAGTGGCGGTCAGAAATAGCGATCCAAATAAAAATGCTCCATACAAGTATATGTAATAAATATTCTGTGGTTCCTCATTGTTCCTTGTTTACAAAAACTTCAAGCAACAGATTTGTTCGTAAACTTTGTTGCTGAATTT
>JAGDYQ010000207.1:1694267-1710346 GCA_021962125.1 Bulinus truncatus | reverse complement strand
TTAAATTTTATTTATTTATGATTTAAGCATTTTAAAAGAAAACTAAATAAGAGAAATGGAGGACTAAATATGTTTTCCCAATAAAACAAATTTGACAGTAATTTTATTTCAACAGATGTACAATTTATTAGAGGTTGGTATAACTGGGTGGGAAATTTGTGATCTGTTACTAATTTAGATTATCAACCAACAAAATCAATAGCAATGCATTTGATTTTCTTTTGTTTGATTGTGTTGGTTTTTTTTGTTTTACTTAATTTCTTTTACTTTTGTAACTTTTTCATTTTTGAAATTTAGTGGCCCAGTTCTGATAATCATCCAGAAGTAAAAGCATGCTTCTTGTGAAATGTCTTGCAAACTTTACTTTTCTATAATAAATTTTTTTTTTTATCCTTTGATATTTGTAAACAGTTTTGTGAGACCATTGTTTTATGCCAGCATGGTTAGATAGATAGGATTTTTGTATCTTTAACCTTTCTTCAATAGTCCTCTCTCTCTATTATTGTAAACTGTTCTAGTTTACTAAATGAGAACAAATATCAGATCTCAGAAACAATCCTGCCTGCAAGTTTTGAAGAATTATGTTTTAGTGTAATGTATGATACATTTTTTTTTGTAATGTTCTTTGTCATATTGCTGCTACATCTGTTGTGATCTAAATTATTTTTTTTAAAAGTTTATCTCAGGTTGTTTGATAGTGGTACATGAAGCTAGTTTAGATCCGACAACTTGAGAATACTAACATTTACCATAATTATTATTAATTAAACTATTCATTTTTGTATTATTTGTATTTGTTTTTTTTGGTGAGCAGTGTAATAATTACTAATTAGAAAAAGTTTTTTTTTGTAATCAAGTTTAATCTTCTCTAAAAAATATATTTTATTAGAATTTTTTTTTAGAAAAAGATTCATCTTGGCTAATGAAGTTTTTGCTGATAAATTTGTTTTATTTAAATATCTTAGGCTATTTACATCTCCAAGATAACCCCTGGTGGGACTGCTGACAAGATGGTGTTTTAAAAGTAGGAGACAGGATAGTTTCTGTAAGTTGTTTAATCACCCCTATTCCTATTATATTTACCATTGATACAAATTAACTGTGTCATATTTGTTTTTACTCCACTACTGATATTTTTAAACCTTTTGTTTGATTTCAAGATCAATGATGTTGACATGGCAGATGCTCGTCATGATCAGGCTGTTGCACTTCTCACTGGGCTGGACAGAACAATCAAACTTGTTGTATATAGAGAAAAAATAGTGCCTAAAGGGGAAGGCTTTGAGCCCACCACCTGGCAGTCAGCGAATACCCTAACATTACTCAGCCAGTTATTAACTGCACTTAGGAGCAGCACACCGCCAGCTACGCCGCCAAGTCCTGTCGGGGCACAGCTCCCCCGCGGTTGTCGCCATCTTCTGCCAGTGCTGTATCTTTTCAGGCACCATCAGCTACACTGCCAGCTGTCTCTAGTCCAGCTATCACCGAGCAAGTATGGCTCAGCGGCTCCAGCCCATCAAGTTGCTCACCCAGCCAGGTATTCTAGGATAGAAGCAGGCCCTACGGTGACCCCACCAAGTCCATTTCCTGCTGCTGTCCCCACTTCATATTCATATCTGAATCAGCCGACCATAACAACCTCTGTTGGGCAGACTTCACCATCACCAGTGTCACCTAAATTTGGAGCGAAGTCTCTCTCACGGACTGGTCAGTGCCACCTGCATCTGTGCAACCTCCAAAGTTTGTTTACCCTGGTTTTAGTAAAACAACGTCTACTGACAACTGCATCAATATCCCTACCTTCGGCACCATCCATATCAATCCCTCCTTCGTCTCCATACGCCTGTACAGGCCACATCAGCTAGAAACTCTACAACACTTCCCCCCATCACAGACTCTGACAATGCCTGCAGCACAGCAGGTCCCCAGGTCTCCAACTAGCTCAATTTCAACCAGCTTGACAAGGGCTAGTGCTGTAGATCCTGGTGTGGCCAAAAGTTTTAAACCTGCCAAGTATGTCTGTTGATACTCCAGATGACAGCCCAGAGTCTAATCATGTGGAAATGAGTCACACTCACCTCAGCCTTATCCTGTAGAGGTATGTTCATTTGTGTGCGTTTTTTTTTTTCCTTAGCTTCCATTTAAGCAGATAGATGTTATTCGCTAAATTCCTATGAAGGTTGGTAACCTAAGCTGTTAAAATATATGTCTGTTTATTTAATTTTCTGCATGACTTGACTTTCAACACATTTACACAAAATTAAACTTTAAAAAGACCCCAGTAAAGATGTACCTTAGATACTTGCGTAACAGTCGATCTCACAGGTAGGTTGAGAGTATCTTTAAGCCAAAAATTTAGAAAATTGTTATGACCCAGCATAAGTCGAGGGTAAAATTTGACATCTGTCATATTCTTTAAATTTCAGAATTATACTGCTGGTTTTTTTACCATAATTTCATTTAAATTTGCATTTGTTAACGCGCTTTATCATCATGAACTAGGAGGAGGCACCAACCGATAAGCACAGGGTGACCAGATTCCAATCCTCATGATTGCATTGCAAGCACTCTACCAACTGAACTATCCAGCCACTTTGCTTCATTTAGATTAGAAGTCGAGATGCTATTAGAAAATTAGATATGCTGTGGATACAGAAACAATTCAATTCAAATTTAAAAAAGAGCTGCAAAATGCTGCAGCAAATGAATGTTGAGTCTATGTTTCCGGTTTCCGCATAATAGCCTTGCGGTGTTGAGTGTACAATGTCGTTGCCCTAATTCTATTATGTGGCCCAGCGGATAAGTCGACCCTGTTTTTTCAGTGAATTTTATGGCATAAATTTTTCGACTTATCTAGAGTATCTACAGTAGTTAAAACGAATCACTAATTGAGTTAAGTTTAGTTGCACAATCAAAAAGAGTCCATTGAAAAAGAGGGACAAAGACTCCTAAAAGCTACAAATTTGCTCATTTATCCATAATACAATTTTAGAATTCTTCTAGCCTGTTTTAGTAGCAGTTTATTGAGAATATTATTGTGTAGAAAGATGGGACAGGGTAGGTTTTTTTTTATTTGATACTGCTTTTTTTTGTGTGGACTCATCATTTATATTACAGTATATATCGTTCACTTAATTATTTCACAATAATGTTTTTAACAATTTTATTAAATTTATTTTTTTACAATATTTTCACTCACAACTTTTTATATAATAAGCATTCATCTCTTATTTTCCTTGATTGAAAGACACATGTTTGATGCTAAGTACTCTTTCTAGACAAAAAAAAAGATAGACAAATAAAGTAAGCAAAAAAAAAAGACAGAGATAGACTAATAGATAATTTACCTGCTTTAGAATTATCTGTATGCCTGGATTCACATTACATTGGGTCATATTTAATGTTTCTGTTTATGGATACTTTCATACACAAACTGGCGCAGAAAATTGTAACAAGCACAAATGCCAGTTATTATTTTACAAATGCCAGTTATCATTTTGACTAATAGGTACTAGGAAATGTTCAAATTATCTTTAATTTACCTCTTTTCCAAAGCTGCAACTTTGTTTATATTTTTATATTATCTGTTTCTTTTATCTTGTGACTAGGTGTCTGCCAAATTTTAAATGTTGTTTGATTAATGCTTTCTTTGTTAAAGTATAAAAGCTACTTTCCTTTTTACTGTATCATGTTTAGCAGTACTCTATAACCTGAGGGACTTTTAGCGTACTCTATAAAAAAATCTTTTTTACCAAGAGAAATATTCTCATTGAAGAATAGATCGATTTTTGATGTTCATGAAAGAATAAAATATACATGTAACTTTTGAATTCAAGAGATCACTGCTCTTTTTCCCCCAGGACATAACAATTGTGAAAGCAGGTGGTCCTCTTGGGCTCAGTATAGTGGGTGGTGTGGACCACTCGAGTCAGCCTTTCGGTGGTGATGACCCTGGTGTGTTTGTGTCCAAGGTGAGCTGTTAGCAGTGTTATGCATTCTTCTAATTGTAGATATCTGTTGAACTTTTTTTTCATCAGTTATTTTTTGTTTTTTAATAGATAGTGAAAGATGGAGCAGCTTCCAAAACAAATTTAAGGATAGGAGACAGAATCTTATCTGTGAGTGTTAATTTTTATCCTGAGCTGTGTAGAGTGTGTTTATTTTTTTAATCCTCGAATACTGTTGATGACTAATGCTCACTGGTTGGTTAGGTAAATAACAAAGACCTTAAACATGCTACCCATGAGGAGGCAGTTATGGCACTGATATCTCCAACTTATGAGATTCACCTTAAAGTCCGACATGATCCTCCACCACCTGGTTTGCAGGTATGTCACGTGAAAATTTAAATCAACTCATTATAGATTTTTCTTTATGATTTTTCTGTTACTCTGGTTTTTTTTTTTTCTTTCATGCATATTCGGAAAAGATTTAGTTTATTTCAGTATTATTTATTTCATGATTATATTGATTAATTGCTGGTCAAGGAAACAGAAAATTTTTTCAAATGCTAAAAATTTGGAGCTCAAAACTTTTTTAGACAGCTATTAACCTCTTGAGTGCTAATAAATCTATATATTAGTCTATATACTGTCCGCACACTGCTTGTATATGTTTGCTTTGCGTCTTAATGTATTGCAGTTTATAGAAGACCCAACGCTGCTATTTTTAAAAACTTTCTGATCTCTAAATTCCTATCACTCAAAGAAATTCAGGCATAGATGTTTAGATTGCCATTGATGTTTATTTTGAACTCGATGCTATCTATGAACCAAATAAAAAAAAAATATTCTAAACTGTGCAGAATCAAAATTGTAATATATGTGTTGCAAGGAATACTTTTTCTGGTCTCCTGCAAATGATTTTCTATACAATTTGTAATTTTTTTATTTGATTTGTGTTTATTCATGTGAAACTGAATTCGTTTTCAGACCTTTTTTTTTCTTACAAAAGAGTTTGTCTCAAAATCTTCTGCTTTCATCTCATATTTTGTTTTCTTTGATTTTGATGACTCTATTCTCCCCATGATCTGATCATGTAAAATTTCAAAGACAACCTGTGTGTAAAAGAACCTAATTGACCTAAATTATTTTTTTTCATTTTGGTAATTGGGCTTGATATACATGTAGATACTAGTTAATAATTGGAGGGACTGGTGGCCGAGGGGTGTTGAGGTTTTTCCAGGTCCTGGTAAAAATTTGGTCAAAGACCAACTCCACCCAACTTTTAGAAAGGGTTTGTGAGTTAAGTTGTGGATGGACAGACGGCTGGCTAGGCATTGTGCTAACCACACAATCCTTTTATATGTTGTGGTTAAAAAGAAACTGATGAATTCTACGCTTCATCTGTCTCGATGGTCCTTTGGGTTAAAAGGAACTTTTTACTTGTTTATTAGCCTTGGTAATAGGTAATTACTGGGGGGGGGTCACTGTGACAGCAGGGAATGAACTTTTAAATTTAGAATTTAAAGTGTTCAAGAGGTTAAAGTTTAGTTCAGTCCTGGTATTCTTTATTCAATGTGACAATTATATTTTACTGCACAGAACTGTGAAGCTACATACATAGGTGTCTTGCACTGGGTGAGCAAATGACTCTTGTGTAGCCCTTTCCCTTCATATATAGATTTTTCTCCATAATGGTCTTCTTAAGCAATTGCTTTACTTGAGTGTAATCAGGATTTTTTTTTTCCTTTTTTTTAAAATACTCCTTATGTCTCCTTATTTTTCTTCATTATATTTATTTTGTGGTCAAATTTTTCGGAATATATGGTATACATTAATTTTTTGTGGTAAAATATTCATCACTTTCAACTGTGGCTTCATAATTTCAAAGAGGAAAAGAGTTTGTTAAAAATGTCTTGAAAGTTTATTTTTTACTTTATTTGTTTTTTTTTTTTAAATTAATATGTTAACTGGGTACCTTTTTATTTATTATTAACCTTTTTAATTTTATATTGTATGCTAAATATGATATAAATATTAAAATTTAGATGCATATTTTAGTAAAGTAAGTTAATTTCATACACATGATTATTTTTTTACTTTTCAAAAATATTTTCCATGTCGCATGTGTTAAATATTAGTCTGTTCACATGGATTCTTAATCTTATTTTAACATTTTTTGACCATTAAAACTGGATTTCAAATATTTTTATGTAGGAATTGTTAATTGTGAAAGAGGCTAGTGAGAAATTGGGCTTGTCTATAAAAGGTGGAGCTAAAAACCTGGCCACACCCAACCGTAGTGATGAAGGAATATTCATTTCCAGAGTAAGTTAACATTGATTTTTAACATAACACTTATTTTGTTGATTGTTTTTGAAATATTCATGGAAACTTGTATTGAATTAATGAAATGTCATTAATGTCAGATCAATGAAGGCGGGGCTGCAGCCAGAGACGGGCGATTGCGGGCAGGACAAAGAATATTAGAGGTGATTCTTTTTATCAGTAGTGTGGAAAAAAAAAAGATGATAATCCATGTTTTCACTAGTTAATCAGAGTGGCTTGTGCTTCATAATGTAACCTGTTAAACCTTTTAAAAATTAGGTTAATGGCACATCGCTGCTTGGCGCTACACACCAAGAGGCTGTCAGGGCATTGCGGAGTGTTGGTGACAAGATGACCATCTTGGTTTGTGACCAGCCACCGGAGAAAAGTGAGACCAGCTCACCTGCTGAACTGTCCTCCCCTAGCAGTCAAGGTGGCTTCCTTTCATCCCTTCATGGGTCAGTGTCTAGTATAGATAGAGAAGATGAGGAGGCCCGTATTTTACAGCAGGTTAGTTGATTTAATTCGTTTTCATTAGTGAAGAAATATAAATATACAGCTGTGTAATTAGCTGTTAATCTTTTCAGCTTAAAAAAAAAAATTTCTGTCTTTTAGTCTTAGTTTATTACTTTTTATTTTGGAGAAAAAAAATTAACTTAAAATAAAACTTAACTCTGTGGATAATTTTATTCAGTAATTGAAATGTATGTCTACTATTCATTATGTTGAATACTTTTTTTTTTAAATGTATTAATACACTGTGTATCCTAATTGCATGTTTAATTTACAAGAACTTACTACAAAAGCCAGTGGCTTTTTTTTTATCTTTATTATTTTTTCTTAGTATTTTTTTTTTATTAGTGCATGAGGTGTTTTTTGTTTTAAGGCAAGATGCTGCGCTGATATTTATATTTTTTTTATTTACTAGCATTCCCTTACAAACTGTTAAGGTTTATCTTAAGAGTAGTTTTAAACTGTAACTTGTCATTCATGGCTTTCATTTCTGTGACAAATCTCCAATCATTTAAAATGGCTTATTACAATTTGAAAAACATCTTGTGATCAAATATACCTTTGCAAATATATAGATGTATATATTTTTCATTCCTGATCAACCACCATTTTTCATAAAACTAACCTAATTTAAATTTTAAAGCCATTTTTTATAGTTATCTATATGAGAAAATAAAAAATATTAATCTAATCACGAGACACATAAGTGGGGACAGCAAGTAACATTAAATGATTTATCTCAAAAAGTCATCTTCGATAACAAGTCCATGTACTTCTTCCCCTGACTGTATTAGTATGTCCAGTTGTTGTTTTTTTATTATTACATTTTGGTTCTTTTTCTTGTTTGCTTTCTTTATTTAATTATATTTCATTTATTGATCTTTAACTTTAAGTAAAAAAAAAGTAAATATCAGAAAGAAAAAAATGTCCCCTGTAAAGAAAATTATGTATTTAATTTTAAAAACTTATTTTTTTTTCAAGCAATTTTATCTAAATTGTACACCGATTTGCTGACAATAAGTGAAATATACTTTTTAATCATTTTTTTTTGTTTTTTCTAACACTGTGTTGCAAAGTGTTATGTTTTTTTTTTTTGGTGTTCTTTTTCCTTTGTGTTAGGAGCTGAACATGTTAAAGGAGACTGAGGAATGGGAATTAGAACATAAGGTAGAAATATTTTCATCGCTTGAAACAGTAGAAACCAAATGAACTTATCCACTAATTCACTAAAAACACATTACATATACCTTCGAATGTAGAAAATAAATATGCTTATCCATTTGAAAACTGCACCAGCTGCAGGTCATGTTATTGTTTGGGCAAATGTAGGTAGACACGCTATAAAACATTAAAACTGCCTTTATTATACATTTATTAGCCAATCCACTTGGAGAAAATAAAAATTATTAGAGTGATTTGCATTTATCTTGGTGACAGTAATGGAATATTTGATGGAGATTGAAAGAAAAAACATTTATTCAAGTATTATTTATAATCAGACTGTAAGAGAAATAATTTTTTTATTGTATAAACAAACTTTTAGAATTTGAAAACTTTTTCATTTAAAAAACCAGTTTTTTTTCTTTTAAATAATGCCACATTTGGAGAATTTTAAAATCCTTAATCATGCGAGAACTGTTTTAACCTTTTTCTAATATGTATTGGATAGTTGTATAGACTGGCATGGAATGATAAAAGCATGTATAATAAGGTCTATTTTAAGTCTACATACCTGAGTAATCTCTATTGAACTTATTATGACAGTCTGCTGATGTATATGCACTATTCAATACAAATTAGATAACTGAACAAAGCATAGGCTATAATATTTATGAGTCCTGAACTTGGGTGGGCAAACCTTTCGAACCGCATGCCACATTGGTTTCTTAAATTTGACAAAAAGGGCTTGGCCACTGGCAGATAAAGTGTTTATATCAACTAATTTACATTAACCCATTAACTACCAAATTTTTTTTCCGAAAATTTTTGCTTTTTTTGTATAGATTGACATTTGCTTGATAAGGAAAACACGTATTTTGAATCTCAGCACTTGTATTTTTCCCAAAATTTTACAAGTTTGGCCCATCCCCAAATGGGGATCATGGCACGTACTACCTAGTTTTGGTGCCATGTTGGGAAACACTCAACATGTAGGCCAACATTACATTTGCAGCACTGTTTTCTTGTGTTAGTCTTACACACTGCACATTTTCTTTGTTTCCCCATTTCTGTGCGTTCAAGGTAGTGTCCAGATCCAGAGGTTCTGATGTCAATAGGTACACGATTCTTGGCTGGTTTGGAGAAAGATTTCCTTCCAGCTCTTTTTGGGTCAGATATTGGCGAAGAAAGAGCAAGATATGCCCTGGCAACAGATCTTCTGAAATCCAAGAAAGGAATCGCATCATTTGCAAGACAATATAATGCATGGGAATTCACTAATGCTACATCAATAGCATTGGTAAGCAATGGGAAATACCATTTTTTCCCCCTGACTTTGATTCTGTACTTTTGTACGTTCCAATCCATCTTATCAACCCCACCCATGTGTCTGTTGTATTCTGTGATCAATTTGGGTTGGGGACTTGTATCTCTCTCTTGCTTGTCCGGCTCCATCGCTTCACTTGTGATGTTGGATCAATGGGTTCATGGTTGCTTAGTAGCTTTACACAGCTATTGTCATTCCAAATCACACCCAAAATTTCATTTTCAGAATCAAATCTGTAGTCACAAGTACCTCGTTCTTTTTTCTTCATTTCCTTCTCTGGCGTAACAGGGCACTTGTTCATTCTGTTGAATCGAAAGTCCCTGTTGCCCTGACATCAATATCTTTCAAATGTTTCATCAAGAAATTGTCAAAATAAAGTTTAAGAGCATATGGTGTCTCTAAAATTGAAATCATTTTCAAGACAACAGATGCCCCAAGTCCAGACACGGCTGCATCATCATCACTCCCTGTAGCCTTGCCTTCGTACATCTGCATCTGGTAACAATAGCCTGTTCGTGAACAGCAAATCGCCCATTGTTTGAATCCGAATCTTACAGGCTTACCACGCATAAACTGCTTGAGGTAATGGTGTCCGAAATATCGGACCATTTGTTCATCAATGCTCAAACTTTCAGAGAAGACACCAAATTGCTGAAAGTTTTCATTTAGTTTGTCAATCAATGGGCGAATCTTGAAGAGCTTGTCCCTTTCATTTGCTGGGATCCCTTCCAGGTCAGAGTTGTCACTAATATGGAGGTAGCGTTTGATTTCCAGATACCTGTTTTGACTCATACATTTTCTCACACTTTGAACATCAATATCTTCATCTTCACACCAGTACAATTGTTCTTGAGGAAGGCAGTGGTACCCAGTGAAGAGAAGAATGCCAAAAAACTTTCTAACACAATCACTTGAAAGGAAAAACTGGTGGATGTTTTTCTGTGTAGCGTATGTTACAGTTTGCCGGACAATATCCGTGATAATTGCGTCATCAAATAGCTTCTCAAAACACTGCACAGGGCTTTTCCCCTTGAGTAAGTTGATTATATCACACCTTCTTTTTTCCACAACATCACAGTTTCGGTAGGTCTTAGAATAAATTTGTTGTCTCTTCTTCCATTTTGGATTCAAAGTTACCACTCTCCTTTTGGCAGGTGGTGGGGCTGTATCGTTTGTAGCGGTGCTTGTTGATGGCGACGCGATGGCCACTATAACATGATCATCGCGCCTTTCTGCGCGATGAATTTCAACAGGACCAGGAACATCTGCAGGTTCATCGTCATCAATATCTTCGTTGTCTGACACTTCATCAACTCGTTCTGGGGGAAGTTCCACGACATCTATCGGGCCATTGTCATCATCATCTTCATCAGAACTTAGAAAGGCATCATCATTTATAATATCATCAATTTCTTTCAAAGAAAGAACCCTGTGTCGCGCCATTTCCTGTAAAATGCAAACACAAAATATTTAGTGAAATTCAAGTCGGTATCAGATATGAGCCCCAAATGGGGATCGATATATTTGGGTCTATTGTACCCATCAAAACTATATATAATCCATTGAAAAGTGCGATTACAGCACGAAACACTTACCAATGATCACGACGATTCACCAAGAATGAAAAGAAACCTCTTGGATAACCACTTGTTGTGCTGCGAAAACCGGCGTTTCCTTCACGCGACGAAAGCACAGGCCCCGATCGGAAGAATGCTCTCGCGCGGGAAGCCAGTCACATGCACAAGCTAAATTTAGCATCCGCGGCACAAAAACAACCCTGATTAGTCATCTGGACATCGTTGTTTCCTAACTAGATCGTAAGTGGCGCCACTAGACGGTTTAAAGTACATGACCCCCATTTGGGGATCATGGGTGCTAATGGGTTAAATTTAAACGTCATTGATATGAATGAGTGAAGAGGAGCTGAACTCTGGCTAAAAAGCCTTATGACCCTGACTTGGCCAGTGGGCCCTAGTTTGGGGCCCTAGTTTGCCCATGACTGGTCTAGAGAGTTTATACAGTGTTTTTATTTTCCTTTTCTTTATTATAATTTTATAACCTTCATTCTCATATTGTTTAATAACAAAGCACTGCTATCATTTACATTTGAATTGCTAATTTTGTTATATTTTTAATGCACATTGTTTGGCATGCATTTTTGTGTTTTCTTTATTATTTTTTGTTCTGCTTAAATTGCTTTGCTTTTAGTGTAGATCTTAGCATAATTTATTTAGATTAATTGCATATTTGTAGAGCTTGACAGCATGATGAACTAATTTTCAGGTAAAACTTCGAAGGCTTAATGAGCCTGAAAGTCCACTAGTCACCCCACCATCCCCACCATCTCCACCACCCCCATCTCCGCCTCCCCCGGCTCCTCCCATCATTAGTGCTCCCATCAGCTCCCCATCGATTGAGGTCCCTTTCCCAGATATCCCTCTTCCAGACCTATCGGACATTGTTGCTCCATCCATATCTGCCCCAGCGGTCAGCTCCTCTGCAACCCTTCTGGCCAGTAGTGAGTCTGAGATGGTGGTTGTGCCTGCTGTTAATGTTCCGGTGCTACATGCAGACCAACTGAAGGAAATGGTTGAGCTAGATCTAGCCCAGATTGAAGTACCCCAGCAGGCATTATCGACAAGTGTATGTTGACTTTTTCCTTGATGACAAAAAAAAATTACAAATACCACACTAAGGAATTAAGAAAAACATATTCCATTGGTTATAACTTTATTTTATTTGAGAATGTTAAGGAAACAAAACTATATCCCTCTGCGGAATAGTGCACTAAAACCACACACAAAAAAATCATCACCCAAAATGTGTAATTTAGAGGCCAGGAAAAAAACAACAAATATCTTGCATGGCATAATTTTTTTTTTTTTTCTTTTTGCTATATAGCATGTAGCCATAGAGGTTATAAACAAATTCTTAGAATGTAGCTCTTTCCTTTTTTTTTTTTTTTTTTTTTTTTGCATTTTTGTATTTCTAATAGCATATTAACAGTCGGCGGTGGTTTAATAAACTTTGCTTTACACTAAAGCGATAATTAACAATTTTATTTTAAAAGTGTATTTTTAAAACTGTATGAAATGAACAAATACATGAATTTAAATCACACATTTTTCATAGATTATTACAATACATGTACCATGTTTTCTTTGTAGGAAAATAGAACACATCTTGCAAATTAACATGATTAGTCAGATTATTTTATCATGAATTGATTTTAAAAAAAAATGAATTGCATTTACTAAGGCTCATGTGGACAAAAAATATAAATCAAGTGTCAAATCTTAAAGTAGCTTTTTTAAAGTAATTTATTTAACTCTAATGTCAATCTTCATTTGTTTTTAAAACCCATAAGATAACACATTTTTTTGTTTATTAAAAGAGTCATCAAACCCAAGTTAATTTTGCTTATCTAGGGACTCGTTTGCGTCAATTGGCATTTATGAAAATGTCCAAACCATGACAGAATTCCACGGAGCGTATCGAAAATGTGCGGCTTGGCTTCTAGCAGAGTATTTCGCCAATGTAAACAAATGGTTGCTTAGATACATTGAGTTACATTTAAACAATTGTTACAATAAATGTATTTTTATAACAAAACACACAATCCAGAAATCTAACATATTAATCTTCCATTTAAAAATGTATTAGTCCTTGCTATAACTTTCATAGTATCTCCATATTTATTACATCCACTGTCTTAGTGATACAGCAGTCTTGTTCTGATGAAAAATTAATTTTAAGAGCTTTTATTTTATGCATCTTATTCTTATTGATTTGATTCAGTTAGCCAACCAATCTGTGATGACAAATCAAGTGCCTCTTAAGCCACCTGTACCCGAGAAACCTCTCAATAGTCTAGCGGTAAGACATATTTTTTTATTAGATAAGCATCTACACTTGTAGCACAAGATGCATTGTTTTGTTGTGCATATGGAGAATGTTAATTGTAAGATAATTGTAATTATTCACACCTATCCACACTTGTTAAAAAAAAAAAATTTTATGTAAAGGTATAAATAAAATTTGAAACCTTTAATTATTTTCTATATGTGTGGGCGATTGAGCTATAGCTGTTTATTGTTGTGCGTCATCTACACATATATTGTGAGTCAAGAAAGTTGGATATATGCATGACCTACTCTAAATATCTTCAAATTGTGTAATGAAAAGTTAATTTGCAAATACAATCTTGAAAATATTGTTTGAAACACCTTTTTGGTGGGAAACGTTCAGGAGGAATCTTAAAAATGTTGGAATTTTAACTTGAATGGGTTTTTAAATATATAAAAGTTTTTTTTCTCTTCACAATTTTTTTTTTACATATTTATTTTTATAATTTAACTGTTTTTTTGCTTAATTTTTATTGGGAGTGGTAGCAAAAAATCTTATGCAATAGGCATGCATCTTGGTCACAGGAGAATAGTATTTTAAATGATATATGTTGACAGTTTATTTTCTTAAAAGCTTGAGCCTGTTTTGGTCAGGGCTAACTGGACAAGCTTTATTGTTGATTGCTACTATGAATAATTTTTTTCTAATAGTTATCAACGGTAATAAAAAAATATCAGGATGGTAGATTATGGCCATCATTTTGCATGTTTTGTTAACCCGTGGCTGAAATTCTTTTAAAAAGCATTTAAGATCATTGTCTTTGTTGAATATATAACATAAATAGGCATACATATAACTAAAAAATTCGCATCTCGTTTTTTTTTTTAATCTGTTGTCTGCATGCAGCATGTCAAGAAACCTGATCCCCAGCCAGGTGTCATTCCAGTTCTTATTGCCCCTAAACCTTTTAGCACCACCAGTACAGTGGCAAGTAGTTCTAAATCTTCCACTGTGTTGATGGGTCCCAAGCCTTTCACCATATCTCCACGACCATCTCCATTCTCAAAATCTTCCACATTAGTGAACTCCCAGCCTTCACCTGAACTCACTGTCCCAAGGCCAGTAGTGCTCCCTAAACCGGCACCCTTTGCCCCGCCTCCTAAAATTGCACCAAAGCCTGTTGTGTTCAGACCCGGTGTTCCCACTAAGCATGAAGCCCAAGATAGTGGGGACCATTCCTCACCCATTTCGTCTCCTGAAAATGTATCTTTCGATGTGAGGAAATCTGCACGAGTGCCTTCGGGAACTGTATTTAAGGTAACCTTATCCTCATCAAACATGATGTTTCTAGGCATAAATGAACATTATTTATCAAATGTATGAAATATTTTTTTTTAAATTATTTTTGTTTATGCTCAACTTGTCTGTGTATAGTTTCTTATGCCCTTAAGTCAGCATTATGTGTTGTAACTAAGGTGTCTTTATATTGTCATGGAGTACCCCTTGTTGGAAGCATTATGTGTTGTAACTAATGTGTTTTTATGTTGCCATGAAGTACCCATTGTCAGAAGTTTATTGATGTTGTAGTAGCTCAAGACATCCTAAAACTGTCTGATCAGGCAAAAAAAAATGTATTGATTATTCATCCCTTCATGTGACATAATTCATCAGAGTGGGTACCTTCAACAAAATAAAGATGTGGAGAGTGAATTTTAAACTTTTGAATACTCATTGCAGTTTTTTTGTTGCTGTTTTAACTTGCTTTCAGAATATATAACCATTTTAGTAGTGTGTAGCAAAAAAATTAATGAGCTGTTTTAAACATAATAGCAACTTTTTCTGCTAGTTTTCCCCTTGAAAATTACATAAAAATATTTCTATTACCTGAAACCAAAATAGATTTTTCTAAACAAGTTTTTCAAACTGATTCCAAGTATTCTGTTAATTCTATCAAGTCAGCTTTTTGAGTTATGGTCTTAAATTGAAATAGCATGCACTATAAGACTAATAAAGGCATCTATTAGCAAGCTCTGTGCTGCTAAATCAAAGTGTCCCAGGGCATTTGTCGGCCATCAATTTACTAGTTAGTTGGATGGTAGTGAAAATGTGAACTTGGTAGGTCTGGTGCAGTGACGCCATCTATCCCTTCTGCCTTCTGTCTGCAGCCCTCAATTATGTGTACTCTTGTACTCATAAATTCTAATCATTAAAATTTTCTCAAGAGTATAACCATGCAAATTTATTTTTTTTAAATAACTTTTTTGAAGTATTGTCTTATTTGCATTATTTATGTTTGATGGTGTCTATTGTTCATCTCACTCCAATTCGTTCTTGTGCAGTCCTTCCAGTAGTGTTTTAAACTACTTAATGGGATGCAAGAGGGGTGCTCATCATGGCTGACCATGGTTAGAATAATTGATCTTGAAGTTCAAGGTTAGGTCTTACTGAATAGTTAATCTTTAGGAGTCAGGCTAGGAGATGGAATCTGATACTCTTATGCTGCCCCCTCAGCTGATATTGCATAGTGTTGGTAGAATAATGAAGAAAAACTGTCAGGGTTTGTAACATTTAACTCCAGTGACCTTTTTTTTAGAGCATTTTTTTTAGAAAATGCTCTATTGTCCCCGTTTTGTCTGTCTGTCATCACCCTAGATCTCAACAGCCATAAGTCCTAGACCCATGATGTATATATCATTTTGTAGGTCTTGGCCTGCCAAGAAATGACAATTTTCCATTTCGCGATCTGACCTCTGAGGGCCGTAAAAGGGGGCTTAGTACCGTTTTTTGCTATATAAGCTATATTAATAAAGAGCGCCTATATCTCAACAACCATAAGTCCTAGACCCATGATGTATATATCATTTTGTAGGTCTTGGCCTGTCAAGTGTACATCAAAAGTCCATTTTGCGATAGGACCTCTGAGGGCAGGCTTCAGGGCTCCTAAGGGGCTTATATATTATATATAC
>JAGDYQ010000207.1:1672074-1693767 GCA_021962125.1 Bulinus truncatus | reverse complement strand
CACTGGAGTGACAACCCCTGACAGTTTTTCTTCATTATTCTACCGACACTTTGCAATATCAGCTGAGGGGGCAGCATAAGAGTATCAGATTCCATCTCCTAGCCTGACACCTAAAGATTAACTATTCAGTAAGACCTAACCTTGAACTTCAAGATCAATCATTCTGACCATGGTCAGCCATGATGAGCACCCCTCTTGCATCCCATTAAGTAGTTTAAAACACTACTGGAAGGACTGCACAAGAAAGTATTGGAGTGAGACGAACAATATACACCATCAATCATAAATAATGCTAATAAAACAATACTTCAAAAATGTTATTTAAAAAAAAAAATTGCATGGTTATACTCATGAGAAAATTTGAATGATTAGAATTTATGAGTACAAGAGTACACATAATTGAGGGCTGCGAAAAATCTATTTTGGTTTCAGATAATAGAAATATTTTTATGTAATTTTCAAGGGGAAAACTAGCAGAAAAAGTTGCTATTATGTTTAAAACAGCTCATAATTTTTTTTTGCTACACACTACTAAAATGGTTATATATTCTGAAAGCAAGTTAAAACAGCAACAAAAAAACTGCAGTGAGTATTCAAAAGTTTAAAATTCACTCTCCACATCTTTATTTTGTGACAATGCCTTTGTTGAAGGTACCCACTCTGATGAATTATGTCCCATGAAGGGATGAATAATAAATACATTTTTTTTGCCTGATCAGACAGTTTTAGGATGTCTTGAGCTACTACAACATCAATAAACTTCTGACATTGGGTACTTCATGGCAACATAAAAACACATTAGTTACAACACATAATGCTTCCAACAAGGGGTACTCCATGACAATATAAAAACACCTTAGTTACAACACATAATGCTGACTTAAGGGCATAAGAAACTATACACAGACAAGTTGAGCATAAACAAAAATAATTTCAAAAAAATATTTCATACATTTGATAAATTATGTTCATTTATGCCTAGACACATCATGTTTGATGAGGATAAGGTTACCTTAAATACAGTTCCCGAAGGCACTCGTGCAGATTTCCTCACATCGAAAGATACATTTTCAGGAGACGAAATGGGTGAGGAATGGTCCCCACTATCTTGGGCTTCATGCTTAGTGGGAACACCGGGTCTGAACACAACAGGCTTTGGTGCAATTTTAGGAGGCGGGGCAAAGGGTGCCGGTTTAGGGAGCACTACTGGCCTTGGGACAGTGACTTCAGGTGAAGGCTGGGAGTTCACTAATGTGGAAGATTTTGAGAATGGAGATGGTCGTGGAGATATGGTGAAAGGCTTGGGACCCATCAACACAGTGGAAGATTTAGAACTATCTGCCACTGTACTGGTGGTGCTAAAAGGTTTAGGGGCAATAAGAACTGGAATGACACCTGGCTGGGGATCAGGTTTCTTGACATGCTGCATGCAGACAACAGATTAAAAAAAAAAAACAAGATGCGAATTTTTTAGTTATATGTATGCCTATTTATGTTATATATTCAACAAAGACAATGATCTTAAATGCTTTTTAAAAGAATTTCAGCCATGGGTTAACAAAACATGCATGAAGTCAAAATGATGGCCATAATCTACCATCCTGATATTTTTTTATTACCGTTGATAACTATTAGAAAAAAATGATTCATAGTAGCAATCAACAATAAAACATGTCCGGTTAGCCCTGACCAAAACAGGCTCAAGCTTTTAAGAAAATAAACTGTCAACATATATCATTTAAAATACTATTCTCCTGTGACCAAGACACATGCCTATTGCATAAGATTTTTTGCTACCACTCCCAATAAAAATTAAGCAAAAAAAAGTTAAATAATAAAAATAAATATGTAAAAAAAAAATTGTGAAGAGAAAAAAAACTTTTATATATTTAAAAACCCATTCAAGTTAAAATTCCAACATTTTTAAGATTCCTCCTGAACGTTTCCCACCAAAAAGGTATTTCAAACAATATTTTCAATATTGTATTTGAAAATTAACTTTTCATTACACAATTTGAAGATATTTAGAGTAGGTCATGCATATATCCAACTTTCTTTACTCACAATATATGTGTAGATGATGCACAACAATAAACAGCTAGAGCTCAATTCGCCCACACATAGAAAATAATTAAAGGTTTCAAATTTTATTTATACCTTTACATAACATTATTTTTTTTTAACAAGTGTGGATAGGTGTGGATAATTACAATTATCTTACAATTAACTTTCTCCATATGCACGACAAAACAATGCATCTTGTGCTACAAGTGTAGATGCTTATCTAATAAAAAAACATGTCTTACCGCTAGACTATTGAGAGGTTTCTCGGGTACAGGTGGCTTAAGAGGCACTTGATTTGTCATCACAGATTGGTTGGCTAACTGAATCAAATCAATAAGAATAAGATGCATACAATAAAAGCTCTTAAAATTAATTTTTCATCAGAACAAGACTGCTGTATCACTAAGACAGTGGATGTAATAAACATGGAGATACTATGAAAGTTATAGCTAGGATACTAATACATTTTTAAATGGGAGATTAATATGTTAGATTTCTGGATTGTGTGTTTTGTTGTAAAAATACATTAATTGTAACAATTGTTTAAACGTAACTCAATGTATCTAAGCAGCCATTTGTTTACATTGGCAAAAATACTCTGCTAGAAGCCAAGCTGCAAATTTTCGCTACGTTCCGTGGAATTCTGTCATGGTTTGGACATTTTCATAAATGACAATTGACGCAAACGAGTCCCTAGATAAGCAAAATTAACTTGGGTTTGATTACTCTTTTAATAAACAAAAACAAAAAAATGTGTTATCTTATGGGTTTTAAAAACAAATGAAGATTGACATTAGAGTTAAATAAATTACTTTAAAAAAGCTACTTAAAGATTTGACACTTGATTTATATTTTTGTCCACATGAGCCTTAGTAAATGCAATTCATTAATTTTTTTTTTTTAATCATATTGCATGAAAAAATAAAATAAAGAGCATTGTGTCTAACTAATCATGTTAATTTGCAAGATGTGTTCTATTTTCCTACAAAGAAAGCATGGTACATGTATTGTAATAATCTATGAAAAATGTGTGATTTAAATACATGTATTTGTTCATTTCATCCAGTTTTAAAAACACACTTTTAAAATAAAATTGTTAATTTTATCGCTTTAGTGTAAAGCAAAGTTTATTAAACCACCGCTGACTGTTAATATGCTATTAGAAATACAAAAATGCAAAAAAAAAAAAAAAAAAAAAAAGGAAAGAGCTACATTCTAAGAATTTGTTTATAACCTCTATGGCTACATGCTATATAGCAAAAAGAAAGAAAAAAAAATTATGCCATGCAAGATATTTGGTGTTTTTTCCTGGCCTCTAAATTACACATTTTGGGTGATGATTTTTTTTGTGCGGTGTTAGTGCACTATTCCACAGAGGGATATAGTTTTGTTTCCTTAACACTTAACATTCTCAAATAAAATAAAGATATAACCAATGGAATATGTTTTTCTTAATTCCTTAGTGTGGTATTTGTAATTTTTTTTTTTTGTCCTCAAGGAAAAAAGTCAACATACACTTGTCGATAATGCCTGCTGGGGTACTTCAATCTGGGCTCGATCTAGCTCAACCATTTCCTTCAGTTGGTCTGCATGTAGCACCGGAACATTAACAGCAGGCACAACCACCATCTCAGACTCACTACTGGCCAGAAGGGTTGCAGCGGAGCTGACCGCTGGGGCAGATATGGATGGAGCAACAATGTCCGATAGGTCTGGAAGAGGGATATCTGGGAAAGGGACCTCAATCAATGGGGAGCTGATGGGAGCACTAATGATGGGAGGAGCTGGGGGAGGTGGAGATGGTGGTGGTGGAGATGGTGGGGATGGTGGGGTGACTAGTGGACTTTCAGGCTCATTAAGCCTTCGAAGTTTTACCTGAAAATTAGTTCATCATGCTGTCAAGCTCTACAAATATGCAATTAATCTAAATAAATTATGCTAAGATCCACACTAAAAGCAAAGCATTTTAAGCAGAGCAAAAAATAATAAAGAAAACATAAAAATGCATGCCAAACAATACGCATTAAAAATATAACAAAATTAGTAATTCAAATGTAAATGATAGCAGTGCTTTGTTATCAAACAATATGAGAATGAAGGTTATAAAATTGTAATAAAGAAAAGGAAAATAAAAACACTGTATAAACTCTCTAGACCAGTCATGGGCAAACTAGGGCCCACTGGCCAAGTCAGGGTCATAAGGCTTTTTAGCCAGAGTTCAGCTTCTCTTCACTCATTCATAGCAATGACGTTTACATTTAATGTAAATTAGTTGATATAAACACTTCATCTGCCAGTGGCCAAGCCCTTTTTGTCAAATTTAAGAAACCAATGTGGCATGCGGTTTTCCCACCCAAGTTCATATAGTCTATGCTTTGTTCAGTAATCTAATTTATATTGAATAGTGCATATACATCAGCAGACTGTCATAATAAGTTCAATAGAGATTACTTAGGTATGTAGACTTAAAATGGACCTTGTTATATATCCTTTTATCATTCCATGCCAGTCTATACAACTATCCAATACATATTAGAAAAAAGTTAAAACAGTTCTCGCATGATTAAGGATTTTAAAATTCTCCAAATGTGGCATTATTCAAAAGAAAAAAACTGGTTTTTAAATGAAAAAGTTTTCAAATTCTAAAAG
The DNA here is from genome assembly GCA_021962125.1 of Bulinus truncatus. NCBI lineage: Eukaryota > Metazoa > Mollusca > Gastropoda > Planorbidae > Bulinus > Bulinus truncatus. The sequence continues at coordinate 1,689,054 of JAGDYQ010000207.1, read as the reverse complement.
TTTGTTTATACAATAAAAAAATTATTTCTTTTATAGTCTGATTACAAATAATACTTGAATAAATGTTTTTTCTTTCAATCTCCATCAAATATTCCATTACTGTCACCAAGATAAATGTAAATCACTCAAAAAATGTTATTTTCTCCAAGTGGATAGGCTAATAAAATGTATAATAAAGGCAGTTTTAATGTTTTATAGCATGTCTACCCACATTTGCCCAAACAATAACATGACCTGCAGCTGGTGCAGTTTTCAAATGGATAGGCATATTTATTTTCTACATTCGAAGGTATATGTAATGTGTTTTTAGTGAATTAGTGGATAAGTTCATTTGGTTTCTACTGTTTCAAGCGATGAAAATATTTCTACCTTATGTTCTAATTCCCATTCCTCAGTCTCCTTTAACATGTTCAGCTCCTAACACAAAGGAAAAAGAACACCAAAAAAAAAAAAACATAACACTTTGCAACACAGTGTTAAAAAAACAAAAAAAAAAATGATTAAAAAGTATATTTCACTTATTGTCAGCAAATCGGTGTACAATTTAGATAAAATTGCTTGAAAAAAAAAAAATTTTTTTTAAATTAAATGTATAATTTTCTTTACAGGGGATACTTTTTTCTTTCAGATATTTACTTTTTTTTTTACTTAAAGTTAAAGAAGAGATCAATAAATGAAATATAATTAAATAAAGAAAGCAAACAAGAAAAAGAACCAAAATGTAATAATAAAAAAACAACAACTGGACATACTAATACAGTCAGGGGAAGACAAACATGTACTTGTTATCGAAGATGACTTTTTGAGATGAATCATTTAATGTTACTTGCTGTCCCCACTTATGTGTCTCGTGGTTAGATTAATATTTTTTATTTTCTCATATAGATAACTATAAAAAATGGCTTGAAAATTTAAATTGGGTTAGTTTTATGAAAAATGGTGGTTGATCAGGAATGAAAAATATATACATCTATATATTTGCAATAGTATATTTGATTACAAGATGTTATTCAAATTGTAATAAGACATTTTAAATGATTGGAGATTTGTCACAGAAATGAAAGCCATGACAAGTTACAGTTTAAAACTACTCTTAAGATAAACCTTAACAGTTTTTAAGGGAATGCTAGTAAATAAAAAAAATATAAATATCAGCGCAACATCTTGCCTTAAAACAAAAAACACCTCATGCACTAATAAAAAAAAATACTAAGAAAAAATAATAAAGATAGAAAAAAAAGCCACTGGCTTTTGTAGTAAGTTCTTGTAAATTAAACATGCAATCAGGATACACAATGTATTAATACATTTACAAAAAAAGTATTCAACACAATGAATAGTAGACATACATTTCAATTACTGAATAAAATTATCCAGAGAGGTAAGTTTTATTTTAAGTTCATTTTTTTCTCCAAAATAAAAAGTAATAAACTAAGACTGTAAGACAGAAAAATTTTTTTTTTTAAGCTGAAAATATTAACAGCTAATTACACAGCTGTATATTTATACTTCTTCACTAATGAAAACGAATGAAATCAACTAACCTGCTGCAAAATACGGGCCTCCTCATCTTCTCTATCTATACTAGACACTGACCCATGAAGGGATGAAAGGAAGCCACCTTGACTGCTAGGGGAGGACAGTTCAGCAGGTGAGCTGGTCTCACTTTTCTCCGGTGGCTGGTCACAAACCAAGATGGTCATCTTGTCACCAACACTCCGCAATGCCCTGACAGCCTCTTGGTGTGTAGCGCCAAGCAGCGATGTGCCGTTAACCTAATTATTTAAAAGGTCTAACAGGTTACATTATGAAACACAAGTCACTTAGATTAACTGGTGAAAACAAGGATCATCATCAATCATCCTTTTTTTTTCACTACTGATAAAAAGAATCACCTCTAATATTCTTTGTCCTGCCCGCAATCGCCCGTCTCTGGCTGCAGCTCCGCCATCATTGATCTGACATTAATGACATTTCATTAATTCAATGTAAGTTTCCATGAATATTTCAAAAACAATCAACAAAATTAGTGTTATGTTAAAAATCAATGTTGACTTACTCTGGAAATGAATATTCCTTCATCACTACGGTTGGGTGTGGCCAGGTTTTTAGCTCCACCTTTTATAGACAAGCCCAATTTCTCACTAGCCTCTTTCACAATTAACAATTCCTACATAAAAATATTTGAAATCCAGTTTTAATGGGCAAAAAATAAAATGTTAAAATTAAGATTAAGAATCCATGTGAACAGACTAATATTTAACACATGCGACAGGGAAAATATTTTTGAAAAGTAAAAAAATAATCATGTGTATGAAATTAACTTACTTTACTAAATATGCATCAAAATTTTTATATTTATATCAAAGTTTGCATGCAGTATAAAATTAAAAAGGTTAATAATAAATAAAAAGGTACCCAGTTAACATATTAATTAAAAAAAAAAAAAAACAAATAAAGTCAAAAATAAACTTTCAAGACATTTTTAACAAATTCTTTTCCTCTTTGAAATTATGAAGCCACAGTTGAAAGTGATGAATATTTTACCACAAAAAATTAAGGTATACCATATATTCCGACAAATTTGACCACAAAATAAATATAATGAAGAAAAATAAGGAGACATAAGGAGTATTTTAAAAAAAGGAAAAAAAAAATCCTGATTACACTCAAGTAAAGCAATTGCCTAAGAAGACCATTATGGAGAAAATCTTGATATGAAGGGAAAGGGCTACACAAGAGTCATTTGCTCACCCAGTGTAAGACACCTATGTATGTAGCTTCACAGTTCTGTGCAGTAAAATATAATTATCACATTGAATAATGAATACCGGGACTGAACTCAACTTTAACCTCTTGAACGCTTTAAATTCTAAATTTAAAAGTTCATTCCCTGCTGTCACAGTGACCCCCCCCCCCCCACAGTAATTACCTAATACCAAGGCTAATTAACAAGTAAAAAGTTCCTTTTAACCCAAAGGACCATCGAGACAGATGAAGCGTAGAATTCATCAGTTTCTTTAACCACAACATATAAAAGGATTGTGTGGTTAGCACAAGGCCTAGCCAGCCGTCTGTCCATCCACAACTTAAGTCACATACCCTTTCTAAAAGTTGGGTGGAGTTGGACTTTGACCAAATTTTACCAGGACCTGGAAAAACCTCAATACTGCTCGGCCACCAGTCCCTCCAATTATTAACTAGTATTTACATGTATATCAAGCCCAATTACCAAAATGAAAAAAAATAATTTAGGTCAATTAGGTTCGTTTACACACAGGTTGTCTTTGAAATTTTACATGATCAGATCATGGGGAGAATAGATTCATCAAAATCAAAGAAAATAAAATATGAGATGAAAGCAGAAGATTTTGAGACAAACTCTTTTGTGAGAAAAAAAAAAAGGTCTGAAAACTAATTCAGTTATACATGAATAAACACAAATCAAATAAAAAATTACAAATTGTTTAGAAAATCATTTACAGGAGACCAGAAAAAGTATTCCTTGCAACACATATATTACAATTTTGATTCTGCACAGTTTAGAATATTTTTTTTTATTTGGTTCATAGATAGCATCGTGTTCAAAATAAACATCAATGGCAATCTAAACATCCATGCCTGAATTTCTTTGAGTGATATGAATTTAGAGATCAGAAAGTTTTTAAAAATAGCAGCGTTGGGTTTTCTATAAACTTAAATGCAATACATTAAGACGCAAAGCAGACATATACAAGTAGTGTGCGGACAGTATATAGACTAATATATAGATTTATTAGCACTCAAGAGGTTAATAGCTGTCTAAAAAAGTTTTGAGCTCCAAATTTTTAGCATTTCAAAACATTTTCTGTTTCCTTGACCAGCAATTAATCAATATAATCATGAAATAAATAATATTGAAATAAACTAAATCTTTTCCGAATATGCATGAAATAAAAAAAAAACCTAGAGTAACAGAAAAATCATGAAGTAAAATCTATAATGAGTTGATTTAAATTTTCATGTGACATACCTGCAAACCAGGTGGAGGAGGATCATGTCGGACTTTAAGGTGAATCTCATAAGTTGGAGATATCAGTGCCATAACTGCCTCCTCATGGGTAGCATGTTTAAGGTCTTTGTTATTTACCTAACGAACCAGTGAGTATTAGTCATCAACAGTATTCGAGGATTAAAAAAATAAACAAACATACTAGCTCAGGATAAAATTAACACTCACAGATAAGATTCTGTCTCCTATCCTTAAATTTGTTTTGGAAGCTGCTCCATCTTTCACTATCTATTAAAACAAAAATAACTGATGTAATCACTGATGGCAAGGCTGACAACATTAGAAAAAAAATTTCAACTGATATCTACAATTAGAAGAATGCATAACACTGCTAACAGCTCACCTTGGACACAAACACACCAGGGTCATCACCACCGAAAGGCTGACTCGAGTGGTCCACACCACCCACTATACTGAGCCCAAGAGGACCACCTGCTTTCACAATTGTTATGTCCTGGGGAAAAAGAGCAGTGATCTCTTGAATTCAAAAGTCACATGTATATTTTATTCTTTCATGAACATCAAAAATCAATGAAATATTTCTCTTGGTAAAAAAGATTTTTTTATAGAGTACACTAAAAGTCCCTCAGCTTATAGAGTACTGCTAAACATGATACAGTAAAAAGGAAAGTAGCTTTTACACTTTAATAAAGAAAACATTAATCAAACAACATTTAAAATTTGGCAGACACCTAGTCACAAGATAAAAGAAACAGATAATATAAAAATATAAACAAAGTTGCAGCTTTGGAAAAGAGAAAAATTAAAGATAATTTGAACATTTTCTAGTACCCATTAGTCAAAATGATAACTGGCATTTGTGCTTGTTACAATTTTCTGCGCCAGTTTGTGTATGAAAGTATCCAAAAACAGAAACATAAAATATGACCCGATGTAATGTGAATCCAGGCTTACAGATAATTCTAAAGCAGGTGAATTATCTATTAGTCTTTTTTTTTTTGCTTACTGTCGTATCCCACTTGTGCTCTAATTAAATCAGACGACACAACTCCTTGTATTGTAAAAGAATTAACTGAACTTTTTAATGCGTGATATTTACAGATGAGAATATGATAATACAATATAAACACTTGAGAAGATGAATCGATAAATCACATGTATAATTCTATAATTTAACACACACGATAAATACTAAGATCAATATTAGATAAGAGATGTGGCAATAAATCACAAGTAACTGCTATCACTATAAACCAGTACACGAGTCTATAACTATTATAACTCTTGACTGCACTGTCCACTTAGTCCACGTGTTATATCTAGTATCCCCTTCATGGGTCTCTAGTCTCTCTCTCTTGTGTGTGTGTCTCCGTCTCCTTTTTCAACCGTGGTAACTTCCCTATTTATAGGATATATCACCCCCTCATATTGCATCATTGGTGTAATTGCATCACTGGGGTGATTGCATCATGGATTGCATCACTGGGGTGATTGCATCATTGATTGCATCACTGGGGTGATTGCATCATTGATTGCATCACTGGGGTGATTGCATCACTAGGTGATTGCATCACTGGTGATTGCATCATGCATGCCTGACCCTGCAAGCACTTACAGGGGATAGGACACTTACTTTATTTGTACATCTTTTTTTTGTCTAGAAAGAGTACTTAGCATCAAACATGTGCCTTTCAATCAAGGAAAATAAGAGATGAATGCTTATTATATAAAAAGTTGTGAGTGAAAATATTGTAAAAAAAATAAATTTAATAAAATTGTTAAAAACAATATTGTGAAATAATTAAGTGAACGATATATACTGTAATATAAATGATGAGTCCACACAAAAAAAAGCAGTATCAAATAAAAAAAACCTACCCTATACCATCTTTCTACACAATAATATTCTCAATAAACTGCTATTAGAACAGGCTAGAAGAATTCTAAAATTGTATTATGGATAAATGAGCAAGATTGTAGCTTTTAGGAGTCTTTGTCCCTCTTTTTCATTGGACTTCTGATGCATCTTTATTTATACGTTTTTGATAGTGCAACTAAACTTAACTCAATTAGTGATTCATTTTAACTATTGTAGATACTCTAGATAAGTCAAAAAATTTATGCCATAAAATTCACTGAAAAAACAGGGTCGACTTATCCGCTGGGCCACATAATATTCCATAGAATTAGGGTAACGACATTGTACACTCAACACCGCAAGGATATTATGCAGAAACCGGAAACATAGACTCAACATTCATTTGCCGCAGCATTTTGCAGCTCATTTTAAAATTTGCATTGAATTGTTTCTGTATCCACAGCATATCTAATTTTCTAATAGCATCTCGACTTCTAATCTAAATGACGCGAAGTGGCTGGATAGTTCAGTTGGTAGAGGTGCTTGCAATGCAATCATGAGGATTGGAATCTGGTCACCCTGTGCTTATCGGATGGTGCCTCCTCCTAGTTCATGATGATAAAGCGTGTTAACAAATGCACATTTAAATGAAATTATGGTAAAAGTCCAGCAGTATAATTATGAAATTTAAAGAATATGACAGATGTCAGATTTTACCCTCACTTATGCGCGGGTCATAACAATTTTCTAAATTTTTGGCTTAAAGATACTCTCAACCTACCTGTGAGATCGACTGTTACGCAAGTATCTAAGGTACATCTTTACTGGGGTCTTTTTAAAGTTTAATTTTGTGTAAATGTGTTGAAAGTCAAGTCATGCAGAAAATTAAATAAACAGCCATACATTTTAACACCTTAGGTTACCAACCTTCATAAGAATTTAGCAAATAACATCTATCGCTTAAATGGAAGCTAAGGAAAAAAAAAAAAGTACACAAATGAACATACCTCTACAGGATAAGGCTGAGGTGAGTGTGACCTCATTTCCACATGATTAGACTCTGGGCTGTCATCTGGAGTATCAACAGACATACTTGGCAGGTTTAAAACTTTGGCCACACCAGAATCTACAGCACTAGCCCTTGTCAAGCTGGTTGAAATTGAGCTAGTTGGAGACCTGGGGACCTGCTGTGCTGCAGGCATTGTCAGAGTCTGTGATGGGGGAAGTGTTGTAGAGTTTCTAGCTGATGTGGCCTGTACAGGCGATGGAGACGAAGGAGGGATTGATATGGATGGTGCCGAAGGTAGGGATATTGATGCAGTTGTCGTAGATGTTGTTTTACTAAAACCAGGGTAAACAAACTTTGGAGGTTGCACAGATGCAGGTGGCACTGACCAGTCCGTGGAGAGAGACTTCGCTCCAAATTTAGGTGACACTGGTGATGGTGAAGTCTGCCCAACAGAGGTTGTTATGGTCGGCTGATTCAGATATGAATACGAAGTGGGGACAGCAGCAGAAAATGGACTTGGTGGGGTCATCGTAGGACCTGCTTCTATCCCAGAATATCTATTGGGTGAGCAACTTGACGGGCTGGAGCCGCTTGCTTTACCTGCCGGTGATAATGGACTAGAGACAGCCGGCAGTGTAGCTGATGGTGCCTGAAAAGATACAGCACTGGCAGAAGATGGTGATAACCGTGGAGGGAGCTGTGCACCGACAGGACTTGGCGTGCGAGCTGGCGGTGTGCTGCTCTGCTGCCAGTTAATAACTGGCTGAGTAATGTTAGGTATTCGCTGACTGCCAGGTGGTGGGGGCTCAAAGCCTTCCCCTTTAGGCACTATTTTTTCTCTATATACAACAAGTTTGATTGTTCTGTCCAGCCCAGTGAGAAGTGCAACAGCCTGATCATGACGAGCATCTGCCATGTCAACATCATTGATCTGAAATCAAACAAAAGGTTTAAAAATATCAGTAGTGGAGTAAAAACAAACATGCCAATGGTAAATATAATGGGAAAAAGGTGTATTTAAACAACTTACAGAAACTATCCTGTCTCCTACTTTTAAAACACCATCTTTGTCAGCAGTCCCACCAGGAGTTATCTTGGAGATGTAAATAGCCTAAGATATTTAAATAAAAACAAATATATGAGCAAAAACTTCATTAGCCAAGTTGAATCTTTTCTAAAAAAAATTCTAATAAAATAATTTTTTTTAGAGAAGATTAAACTTGACGCGAAAACTTTTTCTAAAGTAACAATTATTACACTGTTCACCAAAAAACAAATATAAATAATACAAAACGAATAGTTTAATTAATAATAATTATGGTAATGTTAGTATTCTCAAGTTGTCGGACGTAAACTAGCTTCATGTACCACTATCAACAACCTGAGATCAACTTTTTAAAAAAATAATTTAGATCACAACAGATGTAGAAGCAATATGACAGAGAACATTACAAAAAAAATGTATTACACATTACACTAAAACATAATTCTTCAAAACTTGCAGGCAGGATTGTTTCTGAGATCTGATATTTGTTCTCATTTAGTAAACTAGAACAGTTTAAAATAATAGAGAGCGAGGACTATTGAAGAAAGGTCAAAGATACAAAAATCCTATCTATCTAACCATGCTGAAGACAAAACAATGGTCTCACAAGATTGTTTACAAATATCAAAGGATAAAAAAAAAATTATTATAGAAAAGTAAAAGCTGAAGACATTTTCAAGAAGCATGCTTTTATTTCTGGATGGATTTATCAGAACTCAGCCACTAAATTTCAAAAATGAAAAAGTTACAAAAATAAAAAGAAATTAAAACAAAAAAAAAAAAAAAAACACAATCAAACAAAAGGAAATCAAATGCATTGCTATTGATTTTGTTGGTTGATAATCTAAAATTAGTAACAGACTGCTAAATATTTCACCCACAGTTATACCAACCTCTAATAAATTGTACATCTGTTGAAATAAAATTAATGTCAACTAGTTTTATTGGGAAAAAATATTTGGTTCCATTTTAATTTAGTTTTCAATTCTTTTAAAATGCTTAAATCATAAATGAATAAAATTTAAATTAGGTTTAACAAATGAATAAACATTTCCAGCATTCAATATATGTTGATAACTGTTCATATTAAGCACAAACAAAATAAAACAGCCTCACAGATTGCCATAGAGTAAGCACACAAAAATAAAACCTAGTCCAACATGTTTCTTAAAATTTACCGTAAATGATATGTTTTAAATATCATTTGGATAAGTCTTTTGAACAGTGAAATAAGGTCATGAAGGCTTGTACAGTAAGACCCCCCCCCTTACGCTGGTTATATAATCCATCAAAGACTAGCATAATATGAAAAAGCGTTTAACGAGGTTATCTCATCCACTTGCTGCTACTCCTGTAATCTGTATGTTATGAAGATTATTTCGATGTTTAAATCAATTGTGTCACTTGCCTCAACCTGAATGTAATTAAGAATTATTCTTGCTATTTCCATTATAATAGATTGGCTTAATGGAATATTGCATTCAATTTCGACTTCAATTCAAATAGAAAGTTGTTTTTCAATTTCCTCTATTGTATTATTTCTGGAATGGGTCGTCTAGTTGAAGAGGTTGTAGTTGCAGTTGCTAATGACAGTATTTTTTCTTTATTCTTAAGACTAGTCTTTATTGTTGAAGTAGCCAAATTCATTGCAACACTAAGCTAACCTTCTAATAACTTGCATTTTAGTTTCTAGTGAAAAGATTTTTCTTGTTGCCCTATTTTTGTGTTTTTTTATTATCACCCGTGATAAAAATTAAAAATCATAATATTTGTCACTATATCAATCGTTATATTATACAAATTTATACAGTACTTACAATAATAAATGTTTGAAACAATAAAAAATATGTTCATATAACACTGCAGAAAAGAAGAAACACATAAAGTGCTCCGGATATTGGTAGGTCCAACGCTTTTTGTGCAATTTCGGGGAATCCCACAATTCAAATAAAAGAGCACTAATCTAAAACAGCGCTAAACAAAACAGCATTTAGTGGGGTCTTACTGTATGTCTTTAACTTAGTCATATTTTTTCTAACAACAGTGCAAAGTGATAGTATGACACATGCCAACAAGGCATAGACAAATACTTACAGAATCATTGCCTTTAAATGGCACAGCTCCTCTGCCTCCTGCGATACTGAACCCTAAGCCAGTGTGATCTCTAATAAGTGCAGTCGTAACTGTCTATAAAAGAAAGATAAACATTTCATCTCATAACGAGTCATGAAGTAATGAAGTACATGTACATGCACTATTTATTGATTTGTGTACAAAAAACAAAATTACAAGAAAAAAAATTATCAAATTGTGGAAATAGCTTTCATTTTTTTAACTTAATTTCATCTTGCATTTACTAATTGCTTTTTAAAAAAACACTTTTTTCCATTTAAATCTACAAAATTAGAAAAAAAAGTAAGAATCTCCATACCTCTCCATAAACCTCTGCTTCAGGCTCTGCAGTAAATGAGACAGTAGTTACATTATCGTGAGTTGTGTCTCCCAACTCCAGGGTCTAAAAAACAATAATTTAGAAACATGAAGAACTGATAATGATTCTGAAATCTTTTAAAATAAAAAGAAAGTACTTATCGGTTTACTGACAATATAAAAGTATTTAACAATGAACTGTAAAAAAAACAAGCAAATATTTAAAATATATGATTGTATATATAAAAAAAATTTAAACCTCAGCATGGGCATTGGCCACAAGTTTTTCTCTAGCCACAACCATAGTAATATCATTGCCACTGTTCTTCAAAACATTCACTGCTGTGTAATGATCAGCATCTATTAGACTTTCATTATTCACCTAAATGAAAAAACAAAAAATGCAGGTATCTTTTAAATCTATTTTTATAAAGATTTTTTCTTTAATCTTGGGAGTTCTAAGCTGCATACAGTCTAAAATTCCTGTCAGGCTAGCGACCAGTGAAAAAAATGTATGTATAAATTTAAAAACACCATAACAACTATGTCAATGAGAGTGTTGTAACATACATATAGTAACAATTGTATTAATCAAATGACAAAATTGGACTAGTGGAAGAAGATGAAAAAGACATTTTCTTAACACTAACAGTGTTGCATAACTGACCTTTAACAATTTATCTCCCTTTACAATACCAGCTTTACCAGCTGGGCCCTCTTCTGTAACTCTTGATATAAAAATACTCTGCAATGGATAGTGGAGCCGTGTATATAAGAAAAAAAAATTTTTTTATAGAACCTTAAAAATTATGTTAAAAATGACTGTTTAAACAAACTATAAAACACTGATATAAGTGTCATACCTCATCATTGCCTTTAACTGGAGTTGAACCTTTACCACCAGCAATACTGATGCCCAGACCCTGACCTGGTTCTCTGATGATACGGATGTTGAATTCTTCCTCTTGCACTTCCACCGGCATTTGCTGAGTAGCAGGAGGCGGAGAAGTGATCACTTCCAACTCTGGTGGCTATGACATAGTACAAAAATGTTTAACACCTAGCACATCAAGCAAGCTAATAATAACAGAAATGCAAAAAAATCAAAATATTTAAAATAAATCTCATTTCTTCAAGTTAAAATGTACTTTACTTTGACTACAGGTGACAGTGCAGCTGTTTCTCTTTGTTTAGACACCTGGGCAAGGATTTCTAAGACCTTCTGCTCTGCATCATCTTCTTTATTGACACGTTTGTTTTTCAAGTAATGAGGTGTGTCCCGTCGCCTTAACCTGTGATCTTTGTTCAAATCTTCATCTACATCAGGAGCAAACTCAACTTTCTTGTCCCGCAGAACACTCTAATAAAAAAAAAAATAATCCTTTAATGGTTTCAAAAAAAATCAGTAAAAGAAAAATTAACATTTATGACATACGCTTACCAAAATTATTTTAGCATTGGGTATTTAATTTTAGATTTTAAAAAACTCACTTCTTCTTCAGAGTTATCTCCAGAACTATGACGTGCCCGTTCTGATCCTGAATCATCTCGATCATCCTCCACATCTAATTCTTCCACCTCATTAGCAGCTATCCGTACAGTCGGGGCAGGGGCCACCGTGACTGTTTTGGTGGTTAACAAAGGATGTGACTCTTGCGGTAATTCCTCATCTTCAGATGATGAAGACTCAGATGGAATGGAAGGAGGAGGAGGGCCTTCCAGCTCAGGAGCTAACATAAACATAATTGATGGCCATGAAAACTAAAATTTAGTTTGTATGAGACATCGATAGAAAAATTTGGCAAAGCTACATGCCACACATGCTATAATTCTACAATTTGATATTAGATATTGTAAGGGGTTGGTTGTTATTTTTGTTTTATTTTTTAGTACATTTGAATAAAAGTCTTTTACTTTTAAGCTTTTTTTTTATTTGTTATTAATTTTTCTTTTGAGTAAGACTAAAATATTTCATCTCAAAATATTAACCGACATAAAATTGTATCAATAAGTACTACTTAAAAGGAAAATTTAGTGTAATCATTTTCAACAATGAGGGACTGAATAGAAAAGCAACCAGCAGCCTATTGCCACTAAATAAAATAAATGTCTCAATATGTATTATTTCAACTAACCTTTGATTATCTCTGGAGGCCTAGGCACAAATTTTTCTTCTCTGCTAGGACTCTTGGTGTACGTAGAATTAAAATGAGCCGGGGGAAGTGAGTCTCTGTAGTAAGGCCCAGGTGCTTCAGAATCATCATCTGAATATCTAGCCTCATGGTCACGGGATGGAAGAAATGCCCGATCCTGGGGTGCAGAACAATTTTCATGCTCTTACTTTATTTTGTTGCTTTTTGTTTTAAATTACAAGGGCACATTTAAATGGGCATAATTTAAATATGTATGATTAACCTTACATTAAAAAAAAAACCACTTACGTCTTCTCTATTTTCATGATGAGGAATGACATGACCATCAATATTTTTGTCTTTCAAAAATTTAGAATGTCTGGCTTTGAGCTCTTTAGGATGAGGTGTATCATGCCTGACAAAGTGGCTCTTTAAAATGAAAAAAACATGCAAAAGGTATGAGATTCATGGAAAAGTGGCATCAGGAGTAAATTATGTGACATAAATTTATTTACAGCCAAACAACAGGAAACACTTACTGAATCAGAATCTGTATCTTCCTCATTATCTATCTTATCACTGTCCTCTGCAAATCTGATCACACTGTCCCTAGGTTTGTCTTTATCTGTAAAACTACCTTCTGTTGCTATGCTGCCTTTAAGAGAAGATTTTCCTAAATGCACACAAGAAATATATAAACACCTCTTAAATAAAGTAAAAGAATTAAAATAAAGTCTCAAATTAACCATATATCACCTGATCTTTTATTATCATCACTCTGAGCTAATAAGTTATTTCAACATATTCCCAATATAGATACTAGTAATTAGTGTTACGTTGAGATGTTGCATACCCATGCTTTCTGTATGAAACCTTGTTGGGGTAACAAGAAACAAGTAAATACCCGCTGTCCAGTTCTTTCATCAAAATCGGTCTGAAATTTGAGCATTGGCTGGGCTTGGTTCTCCGATAACCACAAGGCCTTAAGGTTTAAGTTAGCAATAGTGAATGGCAAGTATTCTAATCTGAAATGTTAGACATTAAAAGGCAATTATTTGAATGCATATGATGTGGAAAATAAAATGCAGCATGCAAAGAGTTCATAGGCTAAATTTAGGAAAAGAGTAAAACAGAAATGTCACACTACTAAATAGAAAATTAATCAAAACATTTAAAGACATCTTTTTTTTTTGTTTAATTATTCTAAATGAATTCATTGTCACCTGTTTCCTGAGACATCCAAGACCTGAAGTTTACTTAAATTTCCCAACTCTTGAGGCAACCTCAGCAGCTTATTATCTCATAGAAAGAACACCTAATTTGTTTACACTTGCCTATCTGCAAAGAGTTGATGCTGTGATTATTAGACAGTGAAGTAGAAAAACAAACAGAGATAAAAACCAGAGCAAAAGGAAATGCCACTACAAAGAGACAATAACTAAGATTATATCGAACAAGTTCCCCTACCTCTACAGGTATCTCTGTTAATCTGTTTCTATCTACATTCAAGTTGTGCAAGTTTTTTAATTTACCAATAGAGTTTGGCAGATCCTGAAAACAGAAAATTAATTAATTTATTTTTAATAAGACAAAAATTTTATTATTCTTAAACCCCAAAATTATATACATTTTAATACATACCGGCAGCAGGTTCCCCCTAGACTAAATGAATTCCTGCATACTTTTCCAACTGTTATAAAAAAAAAAAGAATAAACACATATAAGTGACTGTTTTTTTCTCTTGGCTTTCTATCTAGATTTTCTAGCAGTATAAAGAAATGTAATACTAGCCTACTGAATATGAGGAGTTAGGGCCAAGAAGTCTCATTAACTCAGTGTCAACTTTAAGAATTGACCAATGCCCGTAAGTTGATCCTTTTATGAATAAAACAAAAAGGCATAGGATGCATGAACTTGAATTTCAAGATTGAAAAAATTAACAACTTAATATAGAGCAACTAGGTTCTATACTGGGTTCTTAAGGCTTAATTTTTTCATTCAAATGAATGTCACACACAATAAAGTTTCACACTGACCTGTTCCTTCAGGTAAAATATTCCAGCCATTTTGAGACAGACAGAGAACAGATTCAACTCATGAGACCTCCAATTTCCTCCGGAAGATACTCAAGCGGTGTCTGAAACATCAGTGTGTGACAATTCTTCAAATTGCCTATTTCCCTACAACAAGCAAAAAAAAATAACAATGTGATTCCAGTTGGAACATTTATTAAAAAATAAAAACAAAAAAAAAAGGACACTGCTAGCTATAAACTTACTGGAGGTAACTCATCTCAGGTAATGCATTACAAAGTGGAAAAGCCACAGTTCTTCCAACTACTTTTGGAACACACCACTCTCATGAAAAGCGGCTAAAAGGGACAAAAAAAAAAAAAATAAACGCTACATTTAAACAATCATTCCAAAACTAATGTACACCATTATTCACCCTCCTCCTCCTTTATGTTTAACACATTCTGGCTTTACTGACTTCCCAATAATTAACCACCATGTCTCTAAGTCATTGACTACCCACAGTCTAATATCTTCAAGCTTTATGAGAAATGAATATGGACTGTGGGATGATCTTTAGCATCATTGTCTCAAGCTCCTAAAGAAACCAAGCTTGTAGGCTGCAGAGGATTCTTAAAACAATCCAGAATCTTTAATATCTATCTACCAGCTATAATTCAATTTGTTAAACTAACCCATCTAGATTGTTTCAATTTGTTAAAGCCCAACCCATCTAACCAGCTTCAATTTGTTAAACTAACCCATCTAATTGCTTCAATTTATTAAAATAACCCATCTAATAGCTTCAATGTGTGGGGAAATATAAAAAAAGAAACAAATTTAAATTCTAGATAATTCCAAAACAAGTTCATTTAAAAAGTAACCAACATTCTTAATACAATAAAAGTTGTAATTTAGCATGGTTGAAAATTATAAATCATTTTATGAACCAACAGCTTATTTGAAAGGGTTTAATTCATGAGTAGAACAAAAGTGGGGGAGTACCTGTTGCTATGTCATAGAGTAACCTCTGCAGAGGCCACTCATTCAGTCCCAAACTTCTGTGTCAAATGTTGCGTAGCTAAACAGCTTAAAACCATCTGGCAATCTGCTCAATTTAGAACAATCATTCAATCAATACATAACTTTATTTTAATAGCAGTAATTTAAAGAATTGCACACAAACAATAGATTTAAGCTGTTTCACCCAAAAAAGAAAGCAAAAAAAACTTTGATTTAAAAAAAAAAAATACTGCATTAATAAAAACCATGAAGTACTTCCAGTAATCTGTTACTGGATTTTGTGTTGTCCTCATCCCCCCCACCCCTTCATGCCTTCCTATAAATAATGTATCAATAGAAACTAAGTAACTTAATTATATTGATAGACTACTATATTGAATGGCTTCCTTTGTAGATATAGGGATAGAAAGAATACATATATTTATAGTCACTCTTTCAGTATAAATGATGATTTGTGGGTAAATCATAAAACAGAAAGCCAGGATTGGGAAGAGACTAATTATTTAACATAGTACAGCTTCAATACTATTGAAGTGTTGAGTCGGCTAAAAGCCACAAGAAATGTGGACACCTTCATAAGAAAATAAACAATCTGCGCAGCCGGAAGAGACGCCAGAATACAGGCCCCAAAACTCTAATGAACAGACTAGGGTGCTTAACTCCATTGAATAACTCGTTCGATCGATAGAGAAGGCTAGTGAATTTGGGTGGGGGGGGTGTAAAAGGGAAAGTGGGATATCTAAATTTCAGTCAAAAGCCACAGTTCTTAAAAATAAAAACAGACAACTTTCGTTCAGACAATTACCCAAAATTTTCTCATTACTATGAAAAATAAAAATTTTACTACCGAGAAGATGTAATTTTTTTTTTAATTACACAGCTCTCTTTAGAAATAAATCCCATGAGCTATATTGTTCTTAACCCCAACCTTTATGATTGAATGATAGAATCTTTTAAAAACACAGAAATTCCCGCACCTAAACAGAAACTAAACACCAGACAGTCTCTGCACCCCGCCCCCCTCTCTGCCTCAGAAGCACGCACCACAGACACTTGCAATCGTGTGTACGCGCACGTGTCTGTGTGTGTGTGTGTGTGTGTGTGTGTGTGTGTGTGTGTGGTGTGTGACGAACACGCTTGTTGATGTTCAGATATTTCCATTAGATTGTACTCTAGTGTTACCAGCGAAGAGACACTTCACGTGGCTCTGATCTACAGCATGAGCTTTAATTAGGGAATCGGCATCAAAGAAAAAACCTGTCCCCCTTTCACCACCGCCCCGCCTAGCACACACACACACCTACATCAGCAGTTTTCGGGCAAGGAACTGGTATTAAAGTAATGGGTTGGGGAGGGTGGGGTTTACTCTCAAAACAAGGAAGTAAATGACCTCATGAATATTCATTGAAGTATATTCACTTTGGTTCCTCGAACCTTGAATATAAGTGGGTGGGGGGGG
>JAGDYQ010000207.1:1638064-1671574 GCA_021962125.1 Bulinus truncatus | reverse complement strand
AAAAAAACAAAATTTTCGGAAAAAAAATTTGGTAGTTAATGGGTTAATGTAAATTAGTTGATATAAACACTCTTATCTTTTTAGTGGCCAAGCCCTTTTTGTCAGAATTTAAGAAACCAATGTGGCATGCGGTTCGGAAGGTTTGCCCACCCAAGTTCAGGACTCATAAATATTATAGCCTATGCTTTGTTCAGTTATCTAATTTGTAGTGAATAGTGCATATACATCAGCAGACTGTCATAATAAGTTCAATAGAGATTACTCAGGTATGTAGACTTAAATAGACCTTATTATACATGCTTTTATCATTCCATGCCAGTCTATACAACTATCCAATACATATTAGAAAAAGGTTAAAACAGTTCTCGCATGATTAAGGATTTTAAAATTCTCCAAATGTGGCATTATTTAAAAGAAAAAAAACTGGTTTTTTAAATGAAAAGTTTTCAAATTCTAAAAAGTTTGTTTATACAATAAAAAAATTATTTCTCTTACAGTCTGATTATAAAAATACTTGAATAAATGTTTTTCTTTCAATCTCCATCAAATATTCCATTACTATCACCAAGATAAATGCAAATCACTCTAATAATTTTTATTTTCTCCAAGTGGATTGGCTAATAAATGTATAATAGAGGCAGTTTTAATGTTTTTATAAGCTGTCTACCTCACATTTGCCCAAACAATAACATGACCTGCAGCTGGTGCAGTTTTCAAATGGATAAGCATATTTATTTTCTACATTCGAAGGTATATGTAATGTGTTTTTAGTGAATTAGTGGATAAGTTCATTTGGTTTCTACTGTTTCAAGCGATGAAAATATTTCTACCTTATGTTCTAATTCCCATTCCTCCAGTCTCCTTTTAACATGTTCAGCTCTAACACAAAGGAAAAAGAACACCAAAAAAAAAAAACATAACCTTTGC
Source organism: Bulinus truncatus (assembly GCA_021962125.1). NCBI lineage: Eukaryota > Metazoa > Mollusca > Gastropoda > Planorbidae > Bulinus > Bulinus truncatus. The sequence goes on along the minus strand of JAGDYQ010000207.1, from coordinate 1,670,647 downwards.
AACACAGTGTTAGAAAAAACAAAAAAAAATGATTAAAAAAGTATATTTCACTTATTGTCAACAAATCGTACTTTTAATTTAGATCAAAATTGCTTGAAAAAAAAATAAGTTTTTAAAATTAAATACATAATTTTTACAGGGGACATTTTTTCTTTCTGATATTTACTTTTTTTTTACTTAAAGTTAAAGATCAATAAATGAAATATAATTAAATAAAGAAAGCAAACAAGAAAAAGAACCAAAATGTAATAATAAAAAACAACTGGACATACTAATACAGTCAGGGGAAGAAGTACATGGACTTGTTATCGAAGATGACTTTTTGAGATAAATCTTTAATGTTACTTGCTGTCCCCACTTATATTGTCTCGTGATTAGATTAATATTTTTTATTTTCTCATATAGATAACTATAAAAAATGGCTTTAAAATTTAAATTAGGTTAGGGTTTTATGAAAAATGGTGGTTGATCGGAAATGAAAAATATATACATCTATATATTTGCAAAGGTATATTTGATCACAAGATGTTTTTCAAATTGTAATAAGCCGTTTTAAATGATTGGAGATTTGTCACAGAAATGAAAGCCATGAATGACAAGTTACAGTTTAAAACTACTCTTAAGATAAACCTTAACGGTTTGTAAGGGAATGCTAGTAAATAAAAAAAATATAAATATCAGCGCAGCATCTGCCTTTAAAACAAAAAACACCTCAACTGCACTAATAAAAAAAAGAATACTAAGAAAAAAAATAATAAAGATAAAAAAAAAAAGCCACTGGCTTTTGTAGTAAGTTCTTGTAAATTAAACATGCAATTAGGATACACAGTGTATTAATACATTTAAAAGAAAAAAGTATTCAACATAATGAATAGTAGACATACATTTCAATTACTGAATAAAATTATCCACAGAGTTAAGTTTTATTTTAAGTTAATTTTTTCTCCAAAATAAAAAGTAATAAACTAAGACTAAAAGACAGAAATTTTTTTTTTTTTTAAGCTGAAAAGATTAACAGCTAATTACACAGCTGTATATTTATATTTCTTCACTAATGAAAGCGAATTAAATCAACTAACCTGCCGTAAAATACGGGCCTCCTCCTATCTTCTCTATCCCTATACCTAGTGTACTGACCCATGAAGGGATGAAAGGAAGCCACTGCTTGTGACTGCTAGGGGAGGACAGTTCAGCAGGTGAGCTGGTCTCACTTTTCTCCGGTGGCTGGTCACAAACCAAGATGGTCATCTTGTCTCCAACACTCCGCTTAATAATGCCCTGACAGCCTCTTGGTGTGTAGCGCCAATGCCAGCGATGTCTCCCATTAACCTAATTTTTAAAAAAGAGTTTAACAGGTTACATTATGAAGCACAAGCCACTCTGATTAACTGGTGAAAACATGGATTATCATCTTTTTTTTCCCACACTACTGAGAAAAAGAATCACCTCTAATATTCTTTGTCCTGCCCGCAATGCTTCGTCTCTGGCTGCAGGCCCCGCCTTCATTGATCTGACATTAATGACATTTCTATTAATTCAATAACAAGTTTCCATGAATATTTCAAAAACAATCAACAAAATAAGTGTTATGTTAAAAATCAATGTTAACTTACTCTGGAAATGAATATTCCTTCATCACTACGGTTGGGTGTGGCCAGGTTTTTAGCTCCAATTTTTATAGACAAGCCCAATTTCTCACCTAGACCTCTTTCACAATTACTAATTCCTACATAAAAATATTTGAAATCCAGTTTTAATGGTCAAAAAATGATAAAATAAGATTAAGAATCCATGTGAACAGACCCAATATTTAACACATGCGACATGGAAAATATTTTTGAAAAGCAAAAAAAAATAATCATGTGTATGAAATTAACTTACTTTACTAAAATATGCATCTAAATTTTAATATTTATATCATATTTAGCATACAATATAAAATTAAAAAGGTTAATAATAAATAAAAAGGTACCCAGTTAACATATTAATTTAAAAAAAAAACAAATAAAGTAAAAAATAAACTTTCAAGACATTTCTAACAAACTCTTTTCCTCTTTGAAATTATGAAGCCACAGTTGAAAGTGATGAATATTTTACCACAAAAAAATTAATGTATACCATATATTCGAAAAAATTTGACCACAAAAATAAATATAATGAAGAAAAATAAGGAGACATAAGGAGTATTTTAAAAAAAAAGGAAAAAAAAAATCCTGATTACACTCAAGTAAAGCAATTGCTTAGAAGACCATTATGGAGAAAAATCTATATATGAAGGGAAAGGGCTACACAAGAGTCATTTGCTCACCCAGTGCAAGACACCTATGTATGTAGCTTCAAGAAGTTCTGTGCAGTAAAATAAATTGTCACATTGAATAAAGAATACCAGGACTGAACTAAACTTTAACCTCTTGAACACTTTAAATTCTAAATTTAAAAGTTCATTCCCTGCTGTCACAGTGACCCCCCTAGTAATTACCTATTACCAAGGCTAATAAACAAGTAAAAAGTTCCTTTTAACCCAAAGGACCATCGAGACAGATGAAGCGTAGAATATCATCAGTTTCTTTTTAACCACAACATATAAAAGGATTGTGTGGTTAGCACAATGCCTAGCTAGACCGTCTGTCCATCCACAACTTAACTCACAAACCCTTTCTAAAAGTTGGGTGGAGTTGGTCTCTTGATCAAATTTTTACCAGGACCTGGAAAAACCTCAACACCCTCGGCCACCAGTCCCTCCAATTATTAACTAAGAGTATCTACATGTATATCAAGCCCAATTACCAAAATGAAAAAAACTAATTTAGGTCAATTAGGTTCTTTTACACACAGGTTGTCTTTGAAATTTTACATGATCAGATCATGGGGAGAATAGAGTCATCAAAATCAAAGAAAACAAAATATGAGATGAAAGCAGAAGATTTTGAGACAAACTCTTTTGTAAGAAAAAAAAAGGTCTGAAAACGAATTCAGTTTCACATGAATAAACACAAATCAAATAAAAAAATTACAAATTGTATAGAAAATCATTTGCAGGAGACCAGAAAAAGTATTCCTTGCAACACATATATTACAATTTTGATTCTGCACAGTTTAGAATATTTTTTTTTTATTTGGTTCATAGATAGCATCGAGTTCAAAATAAACATCAATGGCAATCTAAACATCTATGCCTGAATTTCTTTGAGTGATAGGAATTTAGAGATCAGAAAGTTTTTAAAAATAGCAGCGTTGGGTCTTCTATAAACTGCAATACATTAAGACGCAAAGCAAACATATACAAGCAGTGTGCGGACAGTATATAGACTAATATATAGATTTATTAGCACTCAAGAGGTTAATAGCTGTCTAAAAAGTTTTGAGCTCTAAATTTTTAGCATTTGAAAAAAATTTTCTGTTTCCTTGACCAGCAATTAATCAATATAATCATGAAATAAATAATACTGAAATAAACTAAATCTTTTCCGAATATGCATGAAAGAAAAAAAAAAAACCAGAGTAACAGAAAAATCATAAAGAAAAATCTATAATGAGTTGATTTAAATTTTCACGTGACATACCTGCAAACCAGGTGGTGGAGGATCATGTCGGACTTTAAGGTGAATCTCATAAGTTGGAGATATCAGTGCCATAACTGCCTCCTCATGGGTAGCATGTTTAAGGTCTTTGTTATTTACCTAACCAACCAGTGAGCATTAGTCATCAACAGTATTCGAGGATTAAAAAAAAATAAACACACTCTACACAGCTCAGGATAAAAATTAACACTCACAGATAAGATTCTGTCTCCTATCCTTAAATTTGTTTTGGAAGCTGCTCCATCTTTCACTATCTATTAAAAAACAAAAAATAACTGATGAAAAAAAAGTTCAACAGATATCTACAATTAGAAGAATGCATAACACTGCATAACAGCTCACCTTGGACACAAACACACCAGGGTCATCACCACCGAAAGGCTGACTCGAGTGGTCCACACCACCCACTATACTGAGCCCAAGAGGACCACCTGCTTTCACAATTGTTATGTCCTGGGGAAAAAGAGCAGTGATCTCTTGAATTCAAAAGTTACATGTATATTTTATTCTTTCATGAACATCAAAAATCGATCTATTCTTCAATGAGAATATTTCTCTTGGTAAAAAAAGATTTTTTTTATAGAGTACGCTAAAGTCCCTCAGGTTATAGAGTACTGCTAAACATGATACAGTAAAAAGGAAAGTAGCTTTTATACTTTAACAAAGAAAGCATTAATCAAACAACATTTAAAATTTGGCAGACACCTAGTCACAAGATAAAAGAAACAGATAATATAAAAATATAAACAAAGTTGCAGCTTTGGAAAAGAGGTAAAATTAAAGATAATTTGAACATTTCCTAGTTACCTATTAGTCAAAATGATAACTGGCATTTGTAAAATAATAACTGCATTTGTGGCTTGTTACAATTTTCTGCGCCAGTTTGTGTATGAAAGTATCCATAAACAGAAACATTAAATATGACCCAATGTAATGTGGAATCCAGGCATACAGATAATTCTAAAGCAGGTAAATTATCTATTAGTCTATCTCTGTCTTTTTTTTTGCTTACTTTATTTGTCTATCTTTTTTTTTGTCTAGAAAGAGTACTTAGCATCAAACATGTGTCTTTCAATCAAGGAAAATAAGAGATGAATGCTTATTATATAAAAAGTTGTGAGTGAAAATATTGTAAAAAAATAAATTTAATAAAATTGTTAAAAACATTATTGTGAAATAATTAAGTGAACGATATATACTGTAATATAAATGATGAGTCCACACAAAAAAAAGCAGTATCAAATAAAAAAAAACCTACCCTGTCCCATCTTTCTACACAATAATATTCTCAATAAACTGCTACTAAAACAGGCTAGAAGAATTCTAAAATTGTATTATGGATAAATGAGCAAATTTGTAGCTTTTAGGAGTCTTTGTCCCTCTTTTTCAATGGACTCTTTTTGATTGTGCAACTAAACTTAACTCAATTAGTGATTCGTTTTAACTACTGTAGATACTCTAGATAAGTCGAAAAATTTATGCCATAAAATTCACTGAAAAAACAGGGTCGACTTATCCGCTGGGCCACATAATAGAATTAGGGCAACGACATTGTACACTCAACACCGCAAGGCTATTATGCGGAAACCGGAAACATAGACTCAACATTCATTTGCTGCAGCATTTTGCAGCTCTTTTTTAAATTTGAATTGAATTGTTTCTGTATCCACAGCATATCTAATTTTCTAATAGCATCTCGACTTCTAATCTAAATGAAGCAAAGTGGCTGGATAGTTCAGTTGGTAGAGTGCTTGCAATGCAATCATGAGGATTGGAATCTGGTCACCCTGTGCTTATCGGTTGGTGCCTCCTCCTAGTTCATGATGATAAAGCGCGTTAACAAATGCAAATTTAAATGAAATTATGGTAAAAAAACCAGCAGTATAATTCTGAAATTTAAAGAATATGACAGATGTCAAATTTTACCCTCGACTTATGCGCGGGTCATAACAATTTTCTAAATTTTTGGCTTAAAGATACTCTCAACCTACCTGTGAGATCGACTGTTACGCAAGTATCTAAGGTACATCTTTACTGGGGTCTTTTTAAAGTTTAATTTTGTGTAAATGTGTTGAAAGTCAAGTCATGCAGAAAATTAAATAAACAGACATATATTTTAACAGCTTAGGTTACCAACCTTCATAGGAATTTAGCGAATAACATCTATCTGCTTAAATGGAAGCTAAGGAAAAAAAAAACGTACACAAATGAACATACCTCTACAGGATAAGGCTGAGGTGAGTGTGACCTCATTTCCACATGATTAGACTCTGGGCTGTCATCTGGAGTATCAACAGACATACTTGGCAGGTTTAAAACTTTGGCCACACCAGAATCTACAGCACTAGCCCTTGTCAAGCTGGTTGAAATTGAGCTAGTTGGAGACCTGGGGACCTGCTGTGCTGCAGGCATTGTCAGAGTCTGTGATGGGGGAAGTGTTGTAGAGTTTCTAGCTGATGTGGCCTGTACAGGCGATGGAGACGAAGGAGGGATTGATATGGATGGTGCCGAAGGTAGGGATATTGATGCAGTTGTCGTAGACGTTGTTTTACTAAAACCAGGGTAAACAAACTTTGGAGGTTGCACAGATGCAGGTGGCACTGACCAGTCCGTGGAGAGAGACTTCGCTCCAAATTTAGGTGACACTGGTGATGGTGAAGTCTGCCCAACAGAGGTTGTTATGGTCGGCTGATTCAGATATGAATATGAAGTGGGGACAGCAGCAGAAAATGGACTTGGTGGGGTCATCGTAGGGCCTGCTTCTATCCCAGAATATCTATTGGGTGAGCAACTTGATGGGCTGGAGCCGCTTGCTTTACCTGCCGGTGATAATGGACTAGAGACAGCTGGCAGTGTAGCTGATGGTGCCTGAAAAGATACAGCACTGGCAGAAGATGGCGATAACCGCGGGGGGAGCTGTGCCCCGACAGGACTTGGCGTGCGAGCTGGCGGTGTGCTGCTCTGCTGCCAGTTAATAACTGGCTGAGTAATGTTAGGTATTCGCTGACTGCCAGGTGGTGGGGGCTCAAAGCCTTCCCCTTTAGGCACTATTTTTTCTCTATATACAACAAGTTTGATTGTTCTGTCCAGCCCAGTGAGAAGTGCAACAGCCTGATCATGACGAGCATCTGCCATGTCAACATCATTGATCTGAAATCAAACAAAAGGTTTAAAAATATCAGTAGTGGAGTAAAAACAAATATGACACAGTTAATTTGTATCAATGGTAAATATAATAGGAATAGGGTGATTAAACAACTTACAGAAACTATCCTGTCTCCTACTTTTAAAACACCATCTTTGTCAGCAGTCCCACCAGGGGTTATCTTGGAGATGTAAATAGCCTAAGATATTTAAATAAAAACAAATTTATCAGCAAAAACTTCATTAGCCAAGATGAATCTTTTCTAAAAAAAATTCTAATAAAATATATTTTTTTAGAGAAGATTAAACTTGACGCAAAAACTTTTTCTAATTAGTAATTATTACACTGCTCACCAAAAAACAAATACAAATAATACAAAATGAATAGTTTAATTAATAATAATTATGGTAATGTTAGTATTCTCAAGTTGTCGGACGTAAACTAGCTTCATGTACCACTATCAACAACCTGAGATAAACTTTTTAAAAAAATAATTTAGATCACAACAGATGTAGCAGCAATATGACAAAGAACATTACAAAAAAAATGTATTACACATTACACTAAAACATAATTCTTCAAAACTTGCAGGCAGGATTGTTTCTGAGATCTGATATTTGTTCTCATTTAGTAAACTAGAACAGTTTACAATAATAGAGAGAGAGGACTATTGAAGAAAGGTTAAAGATACAAAAATCCTATCTATCTAACCATGCTGAAGACAAAACAATGGTCTCACAAAACTGTTTACAAATATCAAAGGATAAAAAAAAAAAAAAATTTATTATAGAAAAGTAAAAGCTAAAGACATTTCACAAGAAGCATGCTTTTACTTCTGGATGGATTATCAGAACTGGGCCACTAAATTTCAAAAATGAAAAAGTTACAAAAATAAAAAGAAATTAAGTAAAACAAAAAAAAAACAACACAATCAAACAAAAGAAAATCAAATGCATTGCTATTGATTTTGTTGGTTGATAATCTAAAATTAGTAACAGACTGCTAAATTTTTCACCCACAGTTATACCAACCTCTAATAAATTGTACATCTGTTGAAATAAAATTAATGTCAACTTGTTTTATTGGGAAAACATATTTGGTTCCATTTTTATTTAGTTTTCTTTTAAAATGCTTAAATCATAAATAAATAAAATTTAAATTAGGTTTAACAAATGAATAAACATTTCCAGCATTCAATATATGTTGATAAATGTTCATATTAAGCACAAACAAAATAAAACAGCCTCACAGATTGCCATAGAGTAAGCACACAAAAATAAAACCTAGTCCAACATGTTTAAAATTTACCGTAAATGATATGTTTTAAATATCATTTGGAAAAGTCTTTTGAACAGTGAAATAAGGTCATGAAGACTTGTACAGTAAGACCCAACTTACGCTGGTTATATGTTCCATCAAAGAAGAGCATAATATGAAAAAGCGTTTAACGAGGTTATCTCATCCACTTGCTGCTACTCCTGTAATCTGCATGTTATGAAGATTATTTCGATGTTTAAATCAATTGGTTATATGTTCCATCAAAGAAGAGCGTAATATGAAAAAGCGTTTAACGAGGCCATCTCATCCACTTGCTGCTACTCCTGTAATCTGCATGTTATGAAGATCATTTCGATGTTTAAATCAATGTTTAAATCAATTGTGTCACTTGCCTCAACCTGAATGTAATTAAGAATTATTCTTGCTATTTCCATTATAATAGATTGGCTTAATGGAATATTGCGTTCAATTTCGACTTCAATTCAAATAGAAAGTTGTTTTTCCATTTCCTCTATTGTATTATTTCTGGAATGGGTCATGTAGTTGAAGAGCTTGTAGTTTCAGTTGCTAATGACAGTATTTTTTCTTTATTCTTAAGACTAGTCTTTATTGTTGAAGTTGCCAAACTCATTGCAACACTAATTTGAGATTGATGTTCACGAGTATCTAACCTTCTAATCACTTGCATTTTAGTTTCTAGTGAAAAGATTTTTCTTGTTGCCTTATTTTTGTGTTTTTTTATTATCACCCATGATAAAAATTAAAAATCATAATATTTATCACTCTATCAATCGTTATATTATATAAATTTATACAGTACTTACAATAACAAATGTTTGAATCGATAAAAAATATGTTCGTATAAGACCGCAGAAAAGAACAAACACATAAAGTGCTCCGGATATTGGTAGGCCCAACGCTTTGTGTGCAATTTCGGGGAATCCCACAATACAAATAAAAGAGCGCTAATCCAAAACAGCGCTAAACAAAACAGCATTTAGTGGGGTCTTACTGTATATCTTTAAATTACAATCATATTTTTTCTAACAACAGTGCAAAGTGATAATATGACACATGCCAACTTGGCATAGACAAATACTTACAGAATCATTGCCTTTAAATGGCACAGCTCCTCTGCCCCCTGCGATACTGAACCCTAAGCCAGTGTGATCTCTAATAAGTGCAGTTGTAACTGTCTATAAAAGAAAGATAAACATTTCATCTCATAACGAGTCATGAAGTAATGAAGTACATGCACTATTTATTGACTTGTGTAAAAAAAACAAAATTACAAGAAAAAAAATTATCAAATTGTGGAAATAGCTTTCATTTTTTTAACTTAATTTCATCTTGCAATTACGAATTGTTTATTAAAAAACACTTTTTTCCATTTAAATCTACAAAATTAGAAAAAAAAAGTAAGAATCTCCATACCTCTCCATAAACCTCTGCTTCAGGCTCTGCCGTAAATGAGACGGTAGTTACATTATCGTGAGTTGTGCCTCCCAACTCCAGGGTCTAAAAAACAATAATTTAGAAACATTAAGAACTGATGATTCTGAAATCTTTTTAAATAAAAAGAAAGTACTTATCGGTTTACTGACAATATAAAAGTATTTAACAATGAACTGTAAAAAAAAAACAAGCAAATACTTTAAAATATATGATTGTATATATAAAAACAAATTTAAACCTCAGCATGGGCATTGGCCACAAGTTTTTCTCTAGCCACAACCATTGTAATATCATTGCCACTGTTCTTCAAAACATTCACTGCTGTGTAATGATCAGCATCTATTAGACTTTCATTATTCACCTAAATGAAAAAACAAAAAGTGCAGATATCTTTTAAATCTATTTTTATAAAGATTTTTTATTTAATCTTGGGAGTTCTAAGCTGCATACAGTCTAAAAATTCCTGTCAGGCTAGCAACCAGTGAAAAAAATCTATGTATAAATTTAAAAACACCATTACAATTCTGTCAATGAGAGTGTTGTAACATACAAGTGTCACACTAGGAAAAATAAAAAAAAAAAACTATTTAAAAAGAAGAAATTGTGTGAGTGCCAAATAGTAACAATTGTATTAATCAAATGACAAAATTGGACTAGTGGAAGAAGATGAAAAAGACATTTTCTTAACACTAACAGTGTTGCATAACTGACCTTTAACAATTTATCTCCCTTTACAATACCAGCTTTACCAGCTGGGCCCTCTTCTGTAACTCTTGATATAAAAATACTCTGCAATGGATAGTGGAGCCATGTATATAAGAAAAAAAATTTTTTTATAGAACCTTAAAAATTATGTTAAAAATGATTGTTTAAACACAACTATTTAACACTGACAAAAGTGTCATACCTCATCATTGCCTTTAACTGGAGTTGAACCTTTACCACCAGCAATACTGATACCCAGACCCTGACCTGGTTCTCTGATGATACGGATGGTGAATTCTTCCTCTTGCACTTCCACCGGCATTTGCTGAGTAGCAGGAGGCGGAGATGTGATCACTTCCAACTCTGGTGGCTATGACATAGTACAAAAATGTTTAACACCTAGCACATCCAGCATAAATGTTTATTTTTTCTAAATAATTGTATTAACAAGCTAATAATAACAGAAATGCAAAAAAATCAAAATATTTAAAAATAAATCTCATTTCTTCAAGTTAAAATGTACTTTACTTTGACTACAGGTGACAGTGCAGCTGTTTCTCTTTGCTTAGACACCTGGGCAAGGATTTCTAAGACCTTCTGCTCTGCATCATCTTCTTTATTGACACGTTTGTTTTTCAAGTAATGAGGTGTGTCCCGTCGCCTTAACCTGTGATCTTTGTTCAAATCTTCATCTACATCAGGAGCAAACTCAACTTTCTTGTCCCGCAGAACACTCTAATAAAAAAAAATGTTCCTTCAATGGTTTCAAAAAAAATCAGTAAAAGAAAAATTAACATTTATGACATACGCTTACCAAAATTAGTTTAGCATTGGGTATTTAATTTAGATTTTAAAAAACTCACTTCTTCTTCAGAGTTATCTCCAGAACTATGACGTGCCCGTTCTGATCCTGAATCATCTCCATCATCCTCCACATCTAATTCTTCCACCTCATTGGCAGCTATCCGCACAGTCGGGGCAGGGGCCACTGTGACTGTTTTGGTGGTTAACAAAGGATGTGACTCTTGCGGTAATTCCTCATCTTCAGATGATGAAGACTCAGATGGAATGGAAGGAGGAGGAGGGCCTTCCAGCTCAGGAGCTAACATAAACATAATTGATGGCCATGAAAACTAAAATTTAGTTTGTATGAGACATCGATAGAAAAATTTGCCAAAGCTACATGCCACACATTCTATAATTCTACAATTTAATATTAGATATTTAATTGTAATAAAGGTTGGTTGTAGTTGTTATTTTTGTTTTATTGTTTAGTACATTTGAATAAAAGTTCTTTTACTTTTAAGTTTTTTTTTTATTTGTTATTAATTTTTCTTTTGAGTAAGACTAAAATATTTCATCTCAAAATATTAACCGACATAAAATTGTATAAGTACTGCTTAAAAGGAAAATTTAGTGTAATCATTTTCAACAATGAGGGACTGAATAGAAAAGCAACAAGCAGCCTATTGCCACTAATTAAAATAAAATTCTCAATATGTATTATTTCAACTAACCTTTGATTATCTCTGGAGGACTAGGCACAAATTTTTCTTCTCTGCTAGGACTCTTGGTGTATGTAGAATTAAACTGAGCCGGGGGAAGTGAGTCTCTGTAGTAAGGCCCAGGTGCTTCAGAATCATCATCTGAGTATCTAGCTTCATGGTCACGGGATGGAAGAAATGCCCGATCCTGGGGTGCAGAACAATTTTCATGCTCTTACTTTATTTTGTTGCTTTTTGTTTTAAATTACAAGGGCACATTTAAATGGGCATAATTTAAATATGAATGATTAACCTTACATTAAAAAAAACCACTTACGTCTTCTCTATTTTCATGATGAGGAATGACATGACCATCAATATTTTTGTCTTTCAAAAATTTAGAATGTCTGGCTTTGAGCTCTTTAGGATGAGGTGTATCGTGCCTGACAAAGTGGCTCTTTAAAATGAAAAAAAACATGCAAAAGGTATGAGATTCATGGAAAAGTGGCATCTGGAGTAAATGATGTGACATAAATTTATTTACAGCCAAACGACAGGAAACACTTACTGAATCAGAATCTGTATCTTCCTCATTATCTATCTTATCACTGTCCTCGGCAAATCTGATCACACTGTCCCTAGGTTTGTCTTTATCTGTAAAACTACCTTCTGTTGCTATGCTGCCTTTAAGAAGATTTTCTAAATGCACACAAGAAATATATAAACACCTCTTAAATAAAGTAAAGAATTAAAATAAAGTAACAAAATTAACCATATATCACCTGATCTTATATTATCATCACTCTGAGCTAACAAAGTTATTTCAACATATTCCCAATATAGATACTAGTAATTAGTGTTTTGTTGAGATGTTGCATACCCATGCTTTCTGTATGGAAGCCTTGTTGGGGTAACAAGAAACAAGTAAGTACCCGCTGTCCAGTTCTTTCATCAAAATCGGTCTGAAATTTGAGCATTGGCTGGGCTTGGTTCTCCGACAACCACAAGGCCTTAAGGTTTAAGTTAGCAATAGTGAATGGCAAGTATTCTAATCTGAAATGTTAGACATTAAAAGGCAATTATTAGAATGCATATGATGTGGAAAATAAAATGCAGCATGCAAAGAGTTCATAGGCTAAATTTAGGAAAAGAGTAAAACAGAAATGTCACACCACTGAATAGAACATCAATCAAAACATTTAAAGACATCTTTTTTTTGTTTAATTATTCTAATTGAATTCAATGTCACCTGTTTCCTGAGACATCCAAGACCTGAAGTTTACTTAAGTTTCCCAACTCTTGAGGCAACCTCAGCAGCTTATTATCTCTCATAGAAAGAACACCTAATTTGTTACACTTGCCTATCTGCAAAAGAGTTGAATTGCTGTGATTATTAGACAGTGAAGTGAAAAATAAACAGAGATAAAAACCAGAGCAAAAAGGAAAATGCCACACAAAGAGACAATAACTAAGATTATATCGAACAAGTTCCCCTACCTCTACAGGTATCTCTGTTAATCTGTTTCTATCTACATTCAAGTTGTGCAAGTTTTTTAATTTACCAATAGAGTTTGGCAGATCCTGAAAACAGAAAATTAATTAATTTATTTTTAATAAGACAAAAATTTTATTATTCTTAAACCCCAAAATTATATACATTTTAATACATACCGACAGCAGATTTTCCGTTAAAATTAATTCTTGCATATTTTCACAGCTGTTATAAAAAAAAAGATAATACATATAAGTGACTGTTTTTTTCTCTTGTACTTTCTATCTAGATTTTCTTGCAGTAAAGAAAATGTAATACTAGCCTGCCAATATGAGGAGTTAGGGCCAAAAGTCTATTCATGTCAACTTTAAGAATTGCCAATTTCCGTAAGTTTCCTTTTATGAATAAAACAAAAAGGCATGGGGTGCATGAACAATTTCAAGATTGAAAAATTAAGCAACAATATAAATAACAAGGTTCTATACTAGGTTCTTAAGGCTTAAATTCATTCAAATGAATGTCACACACAATAAAGTTACATACTGACCTGTTCCTTCAGGTAAATATTCCAGCCCATTTTGAGACAGACAGAGATCAGTTAAACTCTGTAGGCCTCCAATTTCCTCTGGAAGATACTCAAGCTGATTCTCTGAAACATCTAGAATTGACAATTTCTTCAAATTGCCTATTTCCTGCAACAGGCAAAAAAAACAATGTGATTCCAGTTGGAACATTTATTAAAAATAAAAACAAAAAAAAAAAGGACACTGTATATAAACTTACTGGAGGTAACTCTGTCAGGTAATTACAATCAAGCCACAGTTCTTCCAATGCTGGTAAAGAACCTATAGAAGGCGGCTAAAGGGACAAGAAAAAATAAACGCTACATTTAACAATCATTCAAAACTAATGTACACCATTATTTACCCTCTCCTCCCTTTATGTTTATACATTCTGGCACTGACTTAATATTAACTTACCAATGTCTCCAAGTCATTGCTACCCAAGTCTAATATCTTCAGCTTTATGAGAAATGATATGGACTGTGGGATGATCTTTAGCATATTGTCTCTAAGCTCTAAAGAAACCAAGCTTGTTAAGCTGCAGAGAATTTTTAAAACAATCAGAATCTTTAATGTCTATCTTTAATGTCTATAATTCAATTTGTTAAACTAACCCATCTAATAGCTTCAATTTATTAAACTAACCCATCTATTAGCTTCAATTTGTTAAACTAACCCATCTAATAGCTTCAATTTGTTAAACTAACACATCTAATAACTTCAATTTGTTAAACCAACCCATCTAATAGCTTCAATTTGTTAAACCAACCCATCTAATAGCTTCAATTTGTTAAACCAACCCATCTAATAGCTTCAATTTGTTAAACTAACCCATATAATAGCTTCAATTTGTTAAACTAACCCATCTAATAGCTTCAATTTGTTAAACTAACCCATCTAATAGCTTCAATTTGTTAAACTAACCCATCTAATAGCTTCAATTTGTTAAACTAACCCATCTAATAGCTTCAATTTGTTAAACCAACCCATCTAATAGCTTCAATTTGTTAAACCAACCCATCTAATAGCTTCAATTTGTTAAACCAACCCATCTAATAGCTTCAATTTGTTAAACTAACCCATCTAATAGCTTCAATGTGTGGGGAAATATAAAAAAACAAATTTAAATTAGATAATTCCAAAACAAGTTCATTTTAAAAGTAAACCATTTAATACAATAAAAGTTGTAATTTATGGTGAAAGTACAAATCATTTTATGAACCAACAGCTTATTTGAAAGGTTTAATTCTGAGTAGAACAAAGTGGGGAACTACCTGGCTATGTCATAAGGTAACCTCTGCAGGGCCACATCATTCAGTCCCAACTGTGTCAAGTTGCGTAGCTGAAGCAAGCCATCTGGCAATCTGCTCAATTTAGAACAATCATTCAATCAATACACTTAACATTTTAACAGTAATTTAAAGAATTGCAGCAAAAATAGATTTAAGCTGTTTCACCCAGTCGAAAAAAAAAAAATAAGCTTTTGATTTTAAAAAAAAAATACTGCATTAATAAAAACCATGAAGTACTTCCAGTAATCCTTTACTGGACTTTGTGTTGTCCTCATTCCCTCCCCCATCCTTTCATGCCTTCCTATAAATAATGTATCAATAGAAACTAAGTAACTTAATTATATTGATAGACTACTATATTGAATGGCTTCCTTTGTAGATATAGGGATAGAAAGAATACATATATTTATAGTCACTCTTTCAGTATAAATGGTAGTGGGTAAATCGCAAAACAGAAAGCCAGGATTGGGAAGAGACTAATTATTTAACATAGTACATTATTATTATTGAAGTGTTGAGTCGGCTAAAAGCCACAAGAAAAGTGGACACCTTCTTAAGAAAATAAACAATCTGCGCAGCCGGAAGAGACGCCAGAATACAGGCCCCAAAACTCTAATGAACAGACTAGGGTGCTTAACTCCCTTGAATAACTCGTTCGATCGATGAGAAGGCTAGTGAATTGGAAAGGGGGGGGGGAAGAGTGTAAAAAGGAAATTAGGATATCTATTTCAGTCGAAAATGACAGTTCTTAAATATAAAAACAGACAACTTTTCGTTCGAACAATTAGCTTTCTCATTACTGCATAATGAAAAATAAAAAAATTTTACTACCGAGAAGATGTAATTTTTTTTTTAATTACACAGCTCTCTTTGAAATAAACCCCATGAATATATTGTTTACCCCCCCCCCCCTTTTACAAATGATAGAATCTTTTAAAAACACAGAAATTCCCGCACCTAAACAGAAACTAAACACCAGACAGTCTCTGCACCCCGCCCCCTCTCTGCCTCAGAAGCACGCACCACAGACACTTGCAATCGTGTGTACGCGCACGTGTCTGTGTGTGTGTGAGAAGAGCACGCTTGTTGATGTTCAGATATTTCCATTAGGTTATTACTCTAGTGTTACCAGCGAGGAGCACTTCACGTGGCTCTGTTCTACAACATGAGCTTTAATTAGGGAATCGGCATCAAAGAAAAAAACCTATCCCCCCTTTCACCACCGCCCCGCCCCGCGCACACACACACCCACATCAGCAGTTTTCGGGCAAGGAACTGGTATTAAAGTAATGGGTTGGGGAGGATGGGGTTTACTCAAACAAGGAAGTAAATGACCTCGCAGTATTCATTGAAGTATATTCACTTTAGTTCCTCGAACCAGATAAGTGGGGGGGGGGGGGCCCACAGGCTATGACGTATTCAGGTGTGTGGGTGTTACTGTTTTTTTTCTGGGACGGGGGGGACGGGACGGGGCGCTACTATTGGGCCTTGATATGAATCTCATTATACAATAATAATGTGTAGGAATGGGTTATGTATAATCGCGTTGGAATGATTGATGACACGTGGTTTCACACCAACAGACCCCGGGATAGTGAAAGTATCTGACTATAACTGGCCTACATTAAAAACAACAAACACTAAGTTTTAGCAACAACGCGATCAAGGGCATTGTACAGAATGAACAACCGAGAGGCCAAATGCTTACCGCCGGTCAATAATTCAAACCCGGAAAACAACATGACTCCCATTCATCTAGATTATCCCCTTCGTGCTTTACAGGCTAAATATGTTTGAACAAGTGTCACCCTTTCACTGAATCACATAGATACGATAAAGAAACAAGACATCTCCCTCGGTGAGTATTTAAATTATATATATATATATATACACACACACACATGTATATGCATACACACATAAACATACACATATATATACACAGACATTACTATAATTGCAAAGTTTAAAACATCAGTGTTCAATGTCCCACAAAACACTCATTCACTCGTATCAAGTTGACAGACAAGAACACACCATGTGAACATGGGGCCTACACCAGTCAGAAATAAAATTTTTAATTAGATTTTTTTTTCCTTTACCTGTAATAATGGGGGGGGGGGGGGCAGAAAAATTCAAAGAATGTATCAGCTGTTTTTTTTTACAACTATTTTTAGAGGGGGAGGGAAGAAAAATTGTAATATAGTTTCAAGTATGTATTTATATGTTTTCTTCCTATCGGCCTAAAATGATCTAAATGAAAGGAGGGAACGTAACAATGCACTCTGTCAGATGTCTCTCAACTATGTAGGTCTATTGCCGATATCTGGCTCTGTGTGGTGGTGTTAGAGGATGGGGAAGGGGGTTTGGGGGTTATATCACTCTCCGGGACTGACCCCCAACCTATGTCAGAATGTATGCTGCTCAAATTTGTACAATACACGCCCATCTACCGTTATTTAACAAGTTGTGGCCCACTTTCTGCCAACACGGTAGAAAACAAACTTGTCTTTAGTTCTAATGAATGAAATAAATTATCTTAAACATACATACATGTAGATGATTGAGATAGACAGATAAAAAGACAGATAGATAGATGATGAAACTGAGATTAGCGGGGAAGAAGCCAAAGATGGTGCATGGCTGATGATAAATTAAGATGTCCAAAAGAAAATGGTAATGATGAGGCGAAAGAAGCAATACGTATAGACAAACAGACAGATACACACATATATATGTGTGTATAAACAAAGATAAGAATGTAGACCAGGGTTACTCCTAGCTGTGCATTGACAACAACTTGTTGAAATGAGAGCTCACACATGAAGCCACTAACAAGCAACGCTTATATCATCCACATGTATCAACATATCCAACACCGTTTATGATTAACATGTAATGGACAGATACACCGTGTGGTGGGGCAAACAAAACTGTAGAAACACTTAAATACGAGGTTAAACAAGACAAAATATGTACACCGACAACTTCTTGAGTAAACAGGCATTCTACCTGTGTGAACACAAAGTAAATTACATCTATCGATGGGTGAATATGAGAGAGAGGGGGAGAGGAGGAGGAAAGAGGGAGAGAGAGAGAGAGAGAGAACTATCAATGAAAAAGACAAAATTAAAGAGAATGAAACGAGTACTGTGACAGCCCTAAAAGCACACTCACACTACGCACCCATCAAACTCTCCGTATCAGTTCCACTCAATGTGACTTTTCTCTGCCACATTTTACTTGACCGTGTGGGATATTTTATGTATTGATATCATACGAAGTGCAGACAGAGTGAAGCCAGTAAAGGACAGAAGTCTGAGGCTGACTATGCAATGCACGAAAACATTGACTGAGATAGTTTGTAAGAATTTCGCGGGAATCCGAAACATCAGATTCATCGTTTCCACTGCTTCGCTTAACTCGTACAATGTTTGACAACATCCTGCACACCCCCTTTAATTTGAAAGTGGGGGATTTCTCAGCTTAATGTTCCTCACAGCGCCATTGTCGCAATTACCTCATAATCACAACACTTGAGTAAACAATATATAGGTATTAACCAAACAAGTGAAGCACGATGAATGAGAGCGAGTGTTGGAGATTAACAGCCATCGCTTCAGTAGTCGTCACATAAATCTTGGCAGGGGGAAAAAATAAAAACTATTTGTAGCGCAAGACCTTGCTCGTGTATTGTTAGAATTGAATTTTTTTTATACGCTCGTCTTAAAAGACATTGCTCCCATATCAAGGCAAATTGTTTGTAACAATTTCTTTATTCGTCATGCGAAACACTCCTAAACCATGTTACTGTTAAACCGTGGATGGACTGTAATTATTATAGGAAATGTCAGAGAACGTATTATTATTAAATTATCCTAAAATGATATCGGCCAACCCACCCCAGCAGTAATACATAAAACACATTGGTGGGGAAAACGTTGCTAAAAAAAAAACACGGATAGCACTAACGAGCGAAAATAAAATGCTTCTCTAATTGTTTTCCTCTAGTTCAAAGCAGGTAAATTTCGTATATTGTTTCTCATGTTCAAATATTTCAGAACAATACAGAGTATACCTTTACGAACGTAGAACTATATTTGTACCAGATCTTAGGACGGCGTGTATTATTAAACGCTGTAAGGTGGTTTCTGATGTTCACTACTATCTCTCAGCGGGCCTCTCTCAGGTAGATTCAATGCAATCATCGAGCTGGAAATGGGAGGGGGGGGGCAGAGCTACGGTATAGTTAAGCACAGAGCTTAGCACAACTACAATAATTAATACTTCAACCCCTAAATAGTTTATGAAAATGACTAATGTGTCTATTCACAAGGACAATAATTCAGCCTAAGGTAAAACCGTGGTAAAGGAAAATATAATATTCAACTAATTTAAAGCCACACTGGGCTGGGTGCAGCCGCCGGCCACATTGGGCTGATCCAAGATCAGATCGTCTGCAAAGGTTAGCATGCCTGCCGTGTATCAACCATTCATCGTCTAGAACATTGGCCATCAAAGTTTTCGGCCAACCAATTCATATTTTGTTCCTGCTGAACACTAAATGTAATTGTTTCATTCCCGTGAACTTCACGAGAACCGGTGAACGAGATATTTTTTTTAGTTCCTCTACCGGACCGCCATTTGCACCAGGATGAAAAAACACGTCCATCTTTAGCAAACACAAGTTTGTTACATGAGTGAAATTCTGGTTGCCGTTTTATCAAAACACGCGCCTTTCATTGTTGGAATTACTACCAGTGCTTTTTTTTTCTGGCAGAACGTACTGAAACGGCGTTCTGGCACCTATTTTCCCAGTAGACTTTTCTATATTACTGCATGGAATGTACTATGTTCAATGTTATTTCTTTATGACACGACGGACATATATAAGGGAGTTTCAGTACCTTTTTATTTTAGAAAAAAAAAAACACTTATTATAACTGTGGTATTATAACGTAATGGAATCCGTCAAACCTATTGTGGCATATTCATAGCAAAAAATTTTGTCTTTACCCGCAACTGTTAAAATTACATGCGATATTATAGTTATACTAGCTGTACCCTGCAAAACGTTTGTGCATAGAATTATATCCCCTTAGGCTTGATCGGCAGGCTAGGCTATATTTGGTTTCGGGCAGATCCGATTTTTTCATGATTGTATTTTAAACTGGAATACTATTGTATTAATTCTTTACTTTCGATTTAACGCACACTGGAAATGAGTATTATTATATATGATGATTGTGTGATGCACACAGTGAATAGACAGACACAAGCTATCAAACACAACTATTGAACATAATACATATCTGAACTTTACCGTCCAAAAACTAAAAGTTTAATTCAGCGCACAATGCATCCATATAAATAAAAATAAAACGAAACTATAATTCTGACCGACTACCATACCACAAGCCTGATTGGTGTTTCCTCTAAAAGGCGCGACCGCTATCTAATCTTGGATGCTCACCAAACTGGGACCCCTCTGATCATACCAACATAAAACTTAATATTTTTTAAAGCTGATGATGTGCCCCACGGTGCCCCCGGCATGTGCTCGGGTTGAACCCGGTTGAGACGGCCTGCCCGTATTCGCAAATTAGAAATGTTCATAAACCTACACGTGCCGTTCGCCATATTTCGGGGCCGACATGTGTGTGTGCGTTGGGCAGTGAAATCTCAACTGACCCATCGTCTATATATAGTATGAGCACCACTCGGCTTGAGTCCCACGCTAAGATAAAACAATTGTCTGAGATGGGCCACACGACATCAAGGGCCAGTGGTTAGCCGAAAGATAAAACGGCACGGAGGGGCTTTCCGTGGAATATCCGTCCTGTATCAGGCCAATACAACACTTAAACATATCTCTGTCAATGAAGTCAGCCAATCCCAAGTTACCGTCTGCACTTAACAACAATGCTTTGTTTTGTCTCATTTCAACATGGCCCGTGGTTTAAAAAAAAAAAGCAGGGTCAAAGTTTTCATTTCCCTCTTTCCATTTCTCGTCTGCTTGATATGGTGTCTTCCTTGGAAGTTTATGAAAACAATATTTAAACGAATAAGGAAAGGGGAGGGGGGATACGTATTGTTCACATGAACAGATTCAGACCAGTGGGTCTAACAGCTGGGAGTTTATGATATCATTTCTTCACGAAATGAAATTTACGAAAACATGTAAAAATATGCACGAAAGTTTTAAGGAAGGGGAAAAAACTATCATGAGTATAGGACTTGAAATAATTAGTTTTATTCAAGGCGGAACATCAACAGCTTTGAACTGATGTGAGAATCGCTGGTCTAGACAAGACAGCACAGTCATGTCAAGCTGGATTCATCCAGTTGGTTTATTTGACAGATCAATATTGTCCTTTGTGGATGATATCCATGTCAAAATGTTAAACACAGACACCATGGCTCGATGCCAATACACACACACAAAGAAAAGCAACCCTTCAAATGCTGAGAGACTATGACATTTCAACACACACACACCAGAGGATCAACACATTAAAAAAAAAAAAAGAATTAATTAAACATCTCCATGTCACGAAGTGTGCAGGGCCGAGGGAACCAGAGACTGACTGACTTGTGGACAGACCAGCAGCGGCCACTGAGACAGCCACCTGTGAATGGTATTCAGGTACAACACACACAAGACTTGTATTAAAGTGTTGAAGGGGTGTACAATATAGTCCATAATCTCTTAATTATCATGATAAATAAATCTCAGTCTGAATACAGATAACAGTTATTCAACATGGTTGATGATTGCAAAATAAGTGCTATAATAGTGAAATCATGTAGCTAGCACAATGATATGATTTCCGTTAATCCAAGTCGCATGAAAATTGATATCTGCTGATTATAAATCACATCTAAAAATATGAACACTGATGCTTTTTTTTTAGAAAGTAACATTGTATTAAAAGGAGAAATATTTAAACCGCCTACTAGTCCAACATGAGGCACAGGGGGTCAAGCAGTGACTGTCGACCATAAACCTGGGTTTGAACGTCTGTGAGAATCAAGGACATTTTTCCAGGTAATGGTGAAACTTGGTTAAGTCCCTCCAGCTTTAAATGGGTACCTGACTTAGGATGGGGAGTAAAGGTGGCTGGGTGTTGTTCTAACCACACACTCCTTTCATGTGGACTGGTTACAGAAACAAATAAATGTTACATTTCATCTGCTCTGATGGCCCCTTAGGGCTAAGGGAACTTTACTTTTACACAACTGTCACCTGGAAATGCTACAATGAAACATGGTACCCCCTGGTCAACAGTTGAGTGATCTGCACTGCACAACCCAATCTCCACAACCACCCATCTCCTACTTATTTACATGCATCATCACAAGTAAAAAAAAAAAAGCCCACTTCTGAATTGCACCCCCCCCATGAAGTCTGGAGGACTTCTGAGTCATGATGTACATCATTAATCTAAATGCCAGCAACACTAGTAGTTCTACTGCATTCCCATTCAAGAGACTATTACAAAACATTGGAATAGTAAGGTCAAAGAAATGCCATAACAAAATATTGCCACCAAAGTGGTTAAGAGATAATCTATAAACTGGTTCAAATGAAAATAAAAACCTCTAGGATAAAATTTCAAATAGCTATGCCCCACCCCCTTTTATTTTTTTTTATTTGCCTTTTTCATGCCCAATGTGGCAGCATGTAAAGAGCACAGCACTGGCGATGATTTAGCCAATTAATATGAAATAAGAATCT
This sequence comes from Bulinus truncatus, assembly GCA_021962125.1. Classification (NCBI taxonomy): domain Eukaryota; kingdom Metazoa; phylum Mollusca; class Gastropoda; family Planorbidae; genus Bulinus; species Bulinus truncatus. Next base: position 1,647,914 of record JAGDYQ010000207.1, on the reverse strand, counting down.
CATTTTGTTCTGAGGGCAAAAAAAATAAATTACTAGCAGAATAATGAACCTATATATATATATATATATATATATATATTTATATATAGGTAGAACAAAAAAAACTACAAGGAGCAACTTCATTCAATGTATAATTTTACTCCAACACACATAATGCAGACACGCCATAATAACAATCTAACAAAAAGAATGTGTCAGAGCAGACATGATGTTTTGTCAAACTATGAAGTTATTCTTAAACTAAATATCAAGATAAGACAATAAGATGTAAGCATTACAACAAAATATTTAACATTATCATAAAAGCTCATGTAATAAATTTTCACTAAATACAAGATGCAAAAAAAGCACCTTTTATGTTTTTAATTTAAACCTTACATAAATACAAAATGTATTCATTAATATTTTTTGAAAATAAAATATTTAAAAAAAAAAAACAATAACTGCCAATGGACCAGAAAGTATCAAGTTTTCAGAGGAGAATCAGACTAACAATATAAAAATAGTATTAAAACTCTTTGAAAGCCATTTAAATACATTGCAATGAACTGGGAAAAAAGTTGGCAAAGTGTCTGCTGGGTTTCAATCCAAAATTTAAAATTTTACTGAGATCATCAAAAAAAAATTCCTTTGCTCAATCAGGAAGGAGCATATAAAGAATTATACACAATGAAAAAAAAAAATTTCAGCAGCTGACACTACAGAATAGGAGAAGTGATAGCAAAAACCTCACAAAGTTATAATAATCAATGCAAAACATGTATACATAACGAGTTAAAACTTTGTGAGCTAAGTAAAACAAATAAAACTAAACCTCACAAGAGTTATCATTACTGAGGGGACTGGTCATGGGAGGTACACTTTGATTTTTAAAAAAATGAGCAGAGAGAGTTCCGGGCAACAAAGTGCCCTCTTGTTCCTTGTTCTTAGATACATCCATACACACCTACCATCAGGTCATTGGCTTGAGGCCAGAAGAAATCACATCTGTAATAGGCTGAAGTCAGACCCATGTCAGAGGTGTAAACATTTTACTATACACAAGTAAGTCTTGATCTCAGAATATCAGAGAGAGATCGTTACAATCCACAAGTTCAAATAAAGTAAAAATCACCAGGAAAAAAAGAAAGTTGAACATATTAAGATATTGTAAAAAAAAAAGTCTATGTTACGTTTATACTTACCCCTTTGCAAGGGGATTGCTACTGAAATCCAAGACTTGAAGATTCTTACACAATCTAATTTTATCTGGGATTTCAAAGATTTCTGGCGAAAAAAAAAAATGCAGTGCCCTTGTTAAAATAAAGATATTTTGGTCCTTAAAAATTAACAACAGTATTTATGTAAAAGACTTGACTCAATCCATATTTCTGTTTTCTTTTGAGAATAATGTTTCTCACATATAATACTGCAAAACTAAAAAAAAAATCTATAATGATCTACTTTGACAATACAAAACAGACAAGTCATTCATGCACCAATTTCCTGTCTTTTACCATTAATGGGAATTTCTCTTTTCTGTAATTGTGCATATATTTAAAAATTATGATAACTGAGTAAATAATTCATTAGCATTACAAGTGACTACTTAGAAAATGTATTAAAACAATGAAAAACACACTACAATATCTCTACAATAAATTGGACTCCAATCAGGAAAAAAAGGACTATATGAAACAAATGAAATTTGATATCTGAAATTATCAAACACTTAAGCATTGAATGCTAATGGGTTGAAATATACACTCGTTAAAATTACTAACAAAATGTATTACAGATTTAAATTGAAATTCATCAAAGATAATGGAATAAACAAAGTGAGTTTATCTTATAATTTCTCAGTGAATTTTCTATAAATCCAGACCCAATATCCAGCTCTCCATCTAAACTTTATTTCTGATTGAAATATCTAAGTCCTACACACATATAATTCTTGCTGCATATGCAAAAGTCTAAATATTTTAGGTTTAACACTGTAATAAATGAAAATTAAAAACAAAGCCTTATTTTGGTTATATAACCATTCCTCTTTTTTTTTTGATGAACTAAGAAATAAAAAAGGCTAAGAATTTTAAACAGAAAAATATCACTAATGATGATAGTAACAGGATAGAATCAGACAATGTATAACATTTACTTTAAACTTTTGGTTATGTCTTATGCCAGCGAATAAATCCTTTTTTTTTCAAGTTCTATCTCCCAAAAATCAATATGCATCTTATAAATGGGACGGTATATATTAGCTTTACATGTAACTTTATCATGTTTCATCATAGTGAAAATCATGCAAAATATTTTTTTTACTGATATATGAATAATTCATTGTCAAAAAAAGGAAGAGGTAAAAAATAAAATATTGTTATAAAAAAATGATTTTCAAACAGCTAATTCTCATTCATTTGATATTTAGTTTGGGAACATTTCAGAATAAATCAAACTTTTTAAGTGGGTTAAATGTATTTTATTAATATCCACATGATAATTATTATAGTAAATGTTGTCATGTAAAGAATCATATATTTTGAAAATTATTCGACGAATATAATATAATTGCAAAAAGACCTACAATCTGCCCATGATGAACACAAGAAAAATTTTAATATAAAAATGAGATATTTTAAGAATGTAAGTGTTACGATAATATTAAATTGTTTCATTAATAGAAAAATAAATTAAAATGTTTATGCATGTGGAAATGAAAGACAATAAGAAATCTATTTTCAATTATACAAACTTAGCAGCATATTAATATGTTATTTTATTGTTATAGGCCTAATTAACATACGCAAATGATAAATCCCAGGAAAATATTCAACGCCTGATATAATAAGATATTTAGAAAATTAAGAAAGAATGATACATGTGCATTAACAGAGCCCTGTAAAACTAAATAGGGGTAGATTTTAGTAAATTTTACTGTTCTAAAAATATAAATTACTTTCAAAAAAGTTTATGATTTTTATTAGTGAAAGATCTCAGTTGGGATTCAATTCATGATCCTTATTCAGAATTAAACAGACAAATAAAGATTTGTAAATCAAATTTGTTTTTGAAAAATTATTGTTTATTTAAACTCCTTTTATGGTTCTGAAATTCTTTAGTTTAAAAAAATAATACTATTAAATGTTTACTGGTGGTTCATATCACTTGCCTATGAAAGTACACACAAAAACACTTTAACAGCATTTATTTTATTTCTTTAAAAAAAGTTAACTGAATTTCACCAAATGATGTAATAAATTATATATTTTTGTATTTATAAATATATTACTGTAATAAGTGTGTGCTTTTTTATGCCAATCAAACATTTTTCTTTAATGTGTCATTCTGTTCAGTAAGGTGTGTACTTTGTGTACATTACTAGACCACTATACAAAATGGCGGCAACCACTGATATTAACACACTTAGAAAGACACCTGTAGTAAATCAATATTACAATAGCTGTGTACTCATTAATTCAATCCTTACCATTTTTACTAACATCCAATTCCATAAGATTGACAAAATTGGAGATTTCTTCGGGGAGACGCCCAATTTCATTGTCGCTGAGACTTAACTTCCGCAATTGTACAAGCCGAAAAAATCCCTGAAAAGAAGAAGCAAATTGTTGAACATGATAAATTGCATAACTATATATTTCTAACTTAACTATACAGAGAGAAACACTTACTCTTGGTAATTCTTTAATTTGATTTGCGTCAAGTGCTAATTCTTCTAAACTCCTAGCATAACGCAAAACATCATCAGGAACACTTGTAAGACCCCAGTGTCGCCTGTCCACCGATTCAACCTGCCTGTTACAGGCTCGAAATAAAGGAATGCACTTCAACATGTCGAAAATAACTAAACATAAATCCTTAGTCGGAACATGGATGAAATGTTAAATAATCCTAAAAAAGCGAAAGATGAAGGCATTCACATTCTGATCATTGATAGGATCAGTGTCAACAATACATAAGCCTTAGTTCGAAGTGATGCCCACAAAGTGACGTCATGATAAAATAGTCCATCATTCGTGCCTGGTGTTCGGGCGCTCGAGCCAAAATTAGTTTTTTATTTTTAAAGCGAATTAACATTTTCAAGAAAAATTCTTCATTTTTATCATAACACAATATCAAAGTAAGATGATAACAAAACATTATTTTTTTTCTAAATACTATTATTTTTGGTCTGAAACAAATTAAAATGAAGAAAGAAATAGTTTGGCCCAAACGAACAGGTGAACCAAAAGATTTCTTCCGCAGCTTTAACCTGTCACGTGACAAAGTGTCTGGCATGCCAGGTATTTCTCTTGTAATACACAAGGGTTTTACCTTAGGATAGTTTCTCTAAATAGATGACCAAGTTATTATGTTTACTTTCATTTGTGACATAATTTCTGTTTTGTGCGGTGAAAGCGATCATTTTTTCTCAACAATTTAAATTTTTTTTTTTAATGAGAACATAATTGATTTGTTTTTTCACTACAATAAATCTACGTATCAGTAGCAGTACTAAAATTGTAAAGTGGTTTCTTTTCCGAAATAGGGGTGGTGAGATTTACCAGCTTGTTTGTTAACAAGATACTAATAATGTTGATTAACTTTAAAAAAAAAATTATTGAAACATAAAGCAAGCAATAGGGCCGCCGCCAGAAGGTCTTAAACTCTTCTTAAATCAGACTGATGATAAATGAAAACTCCCATTGCAGTAATTCAAAAGCGGACTGAGGAAAGCGATTAGGCCCCAGAGTCTTATGTAAAGTCAACAATAACACATACACACACACACACGTGTATGCCTACATATATAGGCCTATTTGTGAGTGCTAACAAAAAAAGTTCGGCAAAATAAATCAATGAGTTATTTGTCGTTGTTAAATTTGCTAGCAGCGGTAATAAAAGCAGGCGCCAGGGCAACAGCAAGAACATTTCAGGGTTCATGAAACTGGTGCCATATGCCCGCCTTAAACCACCTACCCCCACCCCACCTCCTCCTCCAAAAAAAAAAGGACACGTCAATTTTTGTTGTAATCTTATTTCGAAAGCTACAGGGCCCCCGACAGGTCCCAAGGCTGTTGGAATTTGACCTATTACGTTTATCTACGTGGCCCATGACACATAGTAAAAGCGAGCCCGTCTGTCACCAGCGAGCCCGTCTGTCACCAGAATTGTCAACAAAGAATCGAAGAAACTGCTTTATGACAGTAGGCGAAAAGAGTTTGCAAAATAGTTCCAGACTACCAGAACCTTGGAATTTTTCCAGGTCCTGGTGATAGTCCCCAAGTCCACCCAGCTTTAAATGGTTACCTGACTTTAAGTTGGGGGAGTAAAGGCGGCTGGGCGTTGTGCTAACCACACAATCCCTTCATATGCCGAGGTTATAGAAACAGATGAATTCTACACTTCATCTGCCCAAAATGACCCGTTAGGGTTAAGGTAACTTTACTTTTACCAGAACACTATTTCCCCCTCTATAGGATGCGTATACGAGTCTACCCTACTGCATTATTTTTGTGACTTTTTATTATTAATGTGATGGAGATGTAGATATATCTGGGGAGGGGGGCACTAACAAACTATGACTATTTGGGGTCTCCTACACAAATAAATACATATTAATGATAAAAACAACTAAAGAATCATGTGATGCGATTTTTAAAAAAAATGTGGCGGAAGAATGGGCAGTTCTATGAGGGATCTAGGACAGCGCAACCTTTTCACCTTTGACATCCGTATTAAAATATGTTATTCTTAGGGAGCGACCGATAATCGGATCGGTATCGGTATCGGACCGATATTGGCACTATCGGCTAATATCGGATCGGCCGATTGTTGTACGGAGCGACCGATAGTCGAACCGATATTGGCACTATGGGTTAACTGTCGGACCGGCCGTTTTTTTGGCTGCCGATACATTGTTTTGTTTTTTTTCACAACAGAGTTGCAGAAAAAAAATCAGTAAATAACCCAATTCTATAACCAGATCAAACAAGATTTTAAAAAAAGGAAAAAAAAAACCATACACAGAAATTGTCACGTCTACATCAGAGATATGACCTTGAAATAATAGGATTGGCATTTCTTAATTCTAATGTATGACCTTGAATGATACAATTAGTGAACATCTGTGTGTATTTTATGTTGGGATGGGAAGTTGGGGGGGGGGGAGGGGGAAACAAGACTTACGTGTGGGCGAAGTGTCACGAAATATGACAGGGAAGGGGTAAGCATGGGTTGACATACGTCATTAGCTGTAGCACGAGAAAAACACGTATTTGGCATTGTTGTTGATTAAAAAAAATATCGGTATCTAGTGGGGGGGGGGGTAAACAAGACACGCGTGGGCGAAGTGTTACAAAATATGTGAACATGGGTTGAAATACGTCATACAGCACGAGAATAACACGTGTTTGGCATTGTTGTTGCTTAAGGGGCTGTCCATTAATTACGTCAATAAAATAGGGGGGTGGGGTGGTCAGAAAATTTTTGACAATTGTTGACAAGGGGGAGGGGGGGAGGTCAAGAAAAGTTGACGTCAACAATGTTACTTTTTTAAATTTAATATAATTACTTAATAAATAGGAAAATTAAGCAGCGTTTGTAGTTCTGTGTTACACACTCGCTTAACATTCAGTATTATAATTAAACTAACTATATTCCTACTAATTTGGCCACATAAATATTTTGGAAGCCACCTTTTTTTAGGGGGGGGGGGGGTAATCAAATGTTGACGTAATTTTATAGGGGGGTCTCTGGAAGTTTGACAAGTTGTTGACAAGGGGGAGGGGGGAGGTAAAAATCGCCAAAAATTTGTTGACATAAATAATGGACAGCCCCTAAAAAGAAAATATCGGTATCGGACACACGTAAGATCCACAAAGAATATCAACGCAAGTTCATATCACTTTTATCGCGCGATAAAAAAGTTTTCTCCAATAAAATTCCATTACATGTATTTCCTCACGAAGCTGCAGCAGTCGACGTGTTGTTTCACAGTGAGTCAGCCAATGAACATCAGTGTCCTACGTGATGTCCTTTGCCGGCGCGTCACTGTCTTCCAGACTTGCCGTTAACTGGCGATGAGTGAGAGCAAATAATATTTCTTCATGGGCGCAACCGATGTACGGGTCGTCCGGGTCCGGACCCTACCAAAAATCAAGCCACTGGTTTTCGACCCTACCAAATTTGGGGGCAGACATACCAATTTTCATCTTCCCTAATATTTTGGACCCTACCAACTTCATTATGCTGGTTGCACCCCTGTACTTCTTGGTGTTGATATTAGGGATGTGACGAAGTTCGAATTCGAATCCGACGACATTCGAACTTCGACGTTTTTTGAAAATCCGTCGGATTCGAATTTGAAAAATTACCGTTTTCAGATCAAACAAGGTCGTAGAAATCGTAACTAAAATTTAAAAACCTAGATACTTTCGAAAACCCGAAATAAAGAAAACAGATAAAACTAAACTCTTGGACCCTTACTCAGTATTGAAGACAGTATTGAAGTTCTGCGTCCAGTCCAAGATGTAGCCACCCGTTGGAGTAGTACATATTACATGATCGAGCGCTTGCTTAAGATAAAACGTTCAGTGTCTTTATTGTGTTCTGAAACTGAAGGCATGCACGACAAGACACTGACTCCCAACATGTAATCGATTATCGAGAACGTTAAGCACATGCTGGAACCACTGGAAAAATTGACAGGTGAACTCAGTGCCTATGAAGCATCTTTATCTGTTGTTATTCCTGCTGTGCTTGGCTTGAAACTAACACTGAAAGGTGACCAACGTGACTCAGGAGTAAAAACAGTGAAGGCTGGACTGATAGCTGCCATCACAGAAATGTTCGAGCACCTGTTGGCTACCTGTTCAACTGCACTTGATCCCAGATTTAAGTTGGCATTTCTGAAAACAGATGCAGTACTAACACCCTCAGAAGTAAAGTGCTGAACAGTGCAATCACTTTGACACGCCATGCAACCCAATCACAGTCAGGACGGTCAGTTGACGATACTGCAGGCACAACTACATCAGAACAACCTTCATGTTCTTCATTGACTTCAGTTTCTTCCACATCCACCGCTGACAGCGCCACAGGCGGTGAAGGGGGACATTTGTGCGGCATTGTACAGAATGTAAGAAGGAGGAATGACACCTATTGTTGATGACAGTAGCACAGTTGCTGTTACAAAAGAGGTATCCACTTACTTCAGTGAACCAATGATCCCATTCAAAGAAGACCCACTGGTATGGTGGAAAGGCAATCGGGACTGACACCTTGGTATACCTCCTTTTAGCCAAGTGTTGACCAAATCCGAATCCGCATTCGAATCCGACGGATTTATATTTGCCAAATCCGAATCCGACGGATGCGGATTTTCATCAGCTCCGTCACATCCCTATAGTACAAGTCGACGAGCTGCGCGTTTTCATACTCTGTGACAACATAGACAATTTGAGACAAATCTAATTTACCTACCAAACACGGTTTAAACACCTTCCATGCGTTTCCATTGCTCCAGCTAGGTCGCAGGGAACCAGAAAGATATCTTATTTACAAGTACGAGAAAACCAACATGCAAGAAGAACCTCACACAATTTAAAACTGTTTGAAAGAGAACCAATACAAGGTAATAAAAGGCAGGTGTGAGCCAGTGGTTTATGTACACTAGTCGACAGATCCGCAAATATCCTTCTGCTATGAGCTTCTTCCAAACTGATCTTTTGTCGCCTTTGAGTGGTATACCGAGAAAGAGGAATTGCATCATATTCATATTTTTTTCCCATTGATCAAGCCATCTTACTGCATCTAGAATGCAGTTTTTTTTACTATTTCAATATTTTAAGGCTTTTAATATTTAATTCTGCATTTCCACTATAACAAATCTTCTCTTGATGTTTTTTTTCTTCTGTCAAATCCATTTTCTTTTACAATTTGTCTTTTCAGTGAGTAAAATGATGACGCGATTAAAGGAGTTCATAAAACGATGAAGCGATTTGAATTAAAAAAAGAATTATACTAAGTTTCTGAGTCTAAAGAGTAAAACCTGTTTTAGAATGAAACACCCCTAATCCCCTATGTTGAACACCCCCAGTACCGAACCTAGGGATTTGGGGGCCCGGGGGCATGGCCTCTTTGGAGGCCCCTGCATTTTGACATTCTACACCATGACAAGAGCTAATGTACCGGTACTTAATATTTAGTGTAAAAAAAATTGGGGCCCCCTCTCAAGCTGGGGCTCGGGGGAACTTTTGAATTGGGACTCCCTTCCCCCACCCTATGTACGCCTCTGAACACTCCTAATCTCCTTTGTTGAACCCCCCGATCCCCTATGTTGAACACCTCTGATCCCCTATGTTGAACACCCCTGATCCCCTATGTTGAACACCCCTGATCCCCTAGGTTGAACACCTCTGATCCCCTATGTTGAACACCGCTGATCCCCTATGTTGAACGAGTGTGAAATAGAAAATATTCAAATCATGTCTGCAGAGATAAACGAGCATTGAACATTTGGTCTTATACTAAACTTTTTATCTACTCTCAGAATAATGTATTAATTTTTCAAACGGCCGCCATTACATTATGCTCTTCCAAGCTTAAATCCCAACCGAAAACAACAAGAAATAATTCTTAAAAAAAACAAAACATGATCAGTTATTGCCGCGAACACCAACTACAGATAAACAAAAATGCCGGTGCTGCAAACGTCCAAAAGATGTGCATGGCGATATCGTTACCTCGTTACCATGATTTCTCACTTGAAGCAGGGGCGGATCCAGAAAGTTGGAATAGGAGGGGGGGTCGTGGCTTTGTAAAGCAGAGAAAAAGGGTCTAGACATTAGAGTAGTCGGAGCCATAGGGG
>JAGDYQ010000207.1:1600494-1637564 GCA_021962125.1 Bulinus truncatus | reverse complement strand
GGGGGGACGATGGCTATCGTACCCATTGGAGGGGGACTAGGTACTCTCATCCACAGGGCGATTGTTTTGGATGAGTTCGGTCCTCGTCACCGAGAGAATCCGCACCTTCTAATTATCGTCTGGCACTCATGTTCAGTGATCATCAATGTACTGCGTGAGGAAACGGCCATATGGTGGGAGGGTCAGCCGATGAACGGCACGGGTTAGCCGAAAGGCGGACCGCATGGTCAATTAAATTTCCCGGCACGCCTCAAAACAGTCCTACCCCGATTTTGTAAACAACAGTCAGAATTTACGCACCGGCCAAATACACAGAAAATTCACCCGAAACGTCACAGATACGTGGGCGTACACCGTTGTTTATTTGTTCCTGAATAATGAACAATGCTGTAAAGACAACTAAATTGTGGTGACGCTTAAAGGATCCGGTGAAAAACTAAATCCCATACAACCTTCATCAGCACAAGATAATGAAAAACTTCCTCATCAGAGAGATGTTTTGGCGCTCCCCCTGTGACGCGATACCTGTGTTCTGAAAAATAAGAAATCAAGTGTATGTATCAGCACCGAGTAAATTCAGATCGTGACTTGCTGCACAGCTGCCCGCGCCGGTAGGACTGGCACATTTTTTCTGTTGTGTTTTTTTCTGAGACAGCATTTTCTTGAGCCACAGTTGGAGAAGATGTTTTATTATTAGCTACCTCCTCTCTGTGTTGTTACGACATACCTGCAAAAAAAAAAACCTGATAAAATAGTTTTAAGTTAAACTAGAAGAATAATTGTTCAAGTGAAAACATTTCACCAATAGATAGATATATAGATATCGATGAAATGTTTATGTGTGTGTGTATATATATATATATATATATATATATATATATATATCAAGCCAGAAAATGTGTACAAAAACGTTATAGTAGCATTGACAATCATAAAGAACTATAGACAAAACCACAAGTAAACCAAATACTAATAGGGGACATACACATGTACTCATCCGTCGATCCAAACTCTGACCCTCACCTAAGAATAAACTAAACTGTAACTTATGCGCGAGCTCGCACGGTGACCGTGAAACCAACCCCCTTCCCCCCCCCCCCCAACCTCTTAAAGGAAACAAAACGAAACAAAAAAAATTATATGAATGTGTTTGCACGTGCCTGGTTCACACGGTCTATACATGCTCAACTCCACAAGACGGAACTGGACGAGGTGGGGGGGGGGGTTTAAGGTAAAGAACACAGGAAATGAGTTAAAAAGGCGAACTTCTTCAAAACAAAAATAAAAATTCTCTCTCACACACACCCATGTATATACAAACATGCACAGTAGCAATGGACGAGTAAAGAACAAGAAGAAAGAGCTGAGGTAAAACATGAAGCTAACGGTAATTAAAACTCTTCACGTCGGAATGTGTTTGGTAACATAAAAAGGGGAGGGGGGGCGTTTGAGATTTTTTTTGTGTCTCAAATTGTTTTAATTCTTCAGATTCTAGTCGCACGAGTTAGGTTTTACAAATACAATGATACGTTCGACATAACTTCCTGTGAGTTCATCATAAATGAGTGCTCACAATATTGAATGCTGCCTCTTTAAATGACAGTAGATATCCTCGTACTTTTTATGATAGTGATGTTTATGGTTGATAGAAGATGGATGGAGGTGGGCGGCTGCAGTATATGAATACTCTTTTAACACAAAATATGATAGCTCTGTTTCTCTAATGCGGCAATACGACAAGGTAAAGAATAAACTACATTCCTAAGCTGAATGTTCAGATAAATGGGGAAGAAAGATTTTTAACACTTTGGGGAGAGGAGAGAGGGAGGGGGAGAGAGAGAGAGAGAGGAGATAATAAGAGAAACATATTTTAGGTAGAGGGTATATATACGCGCCCATCTCATAAGAACTAATCGCAACAAAAAAAGTTCGCGATCGTGTGGGTATGCCCATAGCTATCGCAGCTAGCCTTTGGGTTGGGGGGGGAGGTACTTACAAAACTCTACTTACAATTGTTACGAGTACGATATACTGGAAGAATAGAATACATGTCGTCACTACAGGAAAAAAAAATAAAACCTAACTAACGAGGAAAAAAATGATGATAGTTTTCATAAGTCACAACACGAAAAGGAACAGACCAAAAAAAAAATTCGGGACGAGGCGGGCCATTAACTTGGATTGAACACACACAAAATCCATTTTACCACAGAGCGTTTCCCGCCCCTAGCTAATTTCTTGTATATGACAAACCAACAAGAGACTTGACGACTGTCACACGAGTAGACAGATGAGGCACTTTTTTTTTTCAAGAGGGCTTCAAAATGTCGAACTCAGGCCTTAGATTCCAGGCAACTGTAAATAAATGACTGACGACGTTTAACCCAACAAGTCGCTGAAAAGCATAAACTTTTTTTTCTTTTTAATGGCTGTGTAAAGGAAAATTAATTCCGATGGGTTTCAAACATTTTCAGTGTGTGTGTGTGTGAGTACATAGTTCTTTATAAAGTTCCTATTATGGAACTAAAAACGATGACTGTACAACCGTGTCAAGGATACACAATACACACATAAAAAAAAAAACTGTACAGGCGAATGGCAATGTGGGCGTATGCCCAATACCGCTGTAGGCAGAGCCGTTTATGATTTTGCAGGGGGGCAGAGACTTTGGGCCCCAAATAGTATCAGATATGAATATTAGAAGCGAAGCGGGGACTTCTTAGTCGCCAAGTTTGCATTTCAATAAGAACGTCTCTGGATACAGATTACGGGTAGGAAGACCCTCTCCCACCCCCAATTACCTCGTGAAGAGAAATGGGATTTGGCTTCACGTCCAATTCAATGGGCGTATGAAAACTGCCCTCCCTACATACACACAGAGACAATACATGATAAAAAGATTATATCTAATTATAGAAGAGATAACTTATCATTATCTCATGACGGTGATAAACTCTGTGATAACAAAAAACGTGATGAAAAAAAAAATTGTCAATCGAGACAGCTAGTAAATTTAAATAGTAATAAAAAGAATGATAAAACCGATAGTAATTTCGAGCCAGACCGAGTAACCCACAACAACGGGAGCGGTCAACCATTTAATTACCATCTTTCGACTTGACGGTTATGATATTTTGTGTAATCTTATGAGGTGTAAGTTAGCGAATATCATAATCTCGTAATCACAGCAGGGTAGTTTTTATCATTATTTTGCTTTTTATTATTAAATATTTTTGTCAATTAAATGTTCTTTTTATCCTACAACTACAATGTGTTAAGTACGTTGTATAATGAAGTGCTTTAAAAAAAAGTGCCAAACGAAATGTAATGTGTAATTTTGATATTCGTTACTTGTTTGTTTTTTTAATGTATCAACAAACTACATTTAAACAAAAGTAAAATTAGCTTCACTGTGGTTAAAAAAATTGAGAACAACTCAAAGTGACTGTTTTTTAAATCGAATTTGAACAGTTAACATCATATAAAAGATAACTTGTACAGTTGAAATTTTTTTTTTTGTCTTGGTTTTATTTTTAGAAAAGAATTTTTTAAACTACAATGTTAACATATTTAAATTGTCTTGAACATTAGACAAATGTATATCGGTATTATCCTTGCTCATCACAGCGCAATAAATAACCACTGTAGGACCCACTAAGCGAGTGAATATAACGTGACCTAAGGGTATGTTATTCCCATAGGCCAGTGATCAGAAACATTATGCCCGCCGAGCACTGGGGGGTACGCTAGAAAATTTCCCGTGTCCGCAGAAAGATTCTGACGTTGCGACATACACGACTAGAAATCGTTCAGAACTGTTTGAAAGGTGAAAACTGTAGGTCATACAGACATGTAGTCCACTAGCGTTATGCATTGCTTAAAACTTGCAGCGGAAAATATAATCAGAATGCACGAAGTAGTAACAGATGCGATAAAATAAAATTATAAATTCAATTAAATTAATAAATGAAATTAGATATAAAGCGTCTGATTCTCAAATATTTGAATCACTTTGTTCAAAAATGGGTTCCCATTATGTTCAACTACTTCTTCACACTTGTGTGAGATGGCTGTTGAGGGAAAACAGACACAATAAGAAGTCAAATTATAATTCAGGTTATCTAATACAAATAATTTGAACATTTCAATAAGGAGCGTGTAACTAAACGTGCATACACATCAAATATATTTCAATTTAAAACGGACAAAGCTTTGAAAGTACAGCTAAATGTCGTGCTCATATTTTGAGGTTAAAATGGGTGTTTTGTGAAATAATATATAATACAGTGGCGAATGTGACCAGCCGCGAAGAAAACCTGCTGATATTTTTATAAGCCATCCATCTATCTATCTATCTATCTATCTATCTATCTATCTATCTATCTATCTATCTATCTATCTATCTATCTATCTATCTATCTATCTATCTATCTATCTATCTATCTATCTATCTATCTTCATTCTATCTATCTATCTATCTATCTATCTATCTATCTATCTATCTATCTATCTATCTATCTATCTATCTATCATATCTTATCTATCTATCTATCTATCTATCTATCTATCTATCTATCTATCTATCTATCTATCTATCTATCTATCTATCTATCTATCTATCTATCTATCTATCTATCTATCTATCTATCTATCTATCTATCTATCTATCTATCTATCTATCTATCTATCTTCTATCTATCTATCTATCTATCTATCTATCTATCTATCTATCTATCTATATATCTATCTATCATCTATCTATCTATCTATCTATCTATCTATTCATATCATATTTATCTATCTATCTATCTATCTCATTCATTCTATTCTATCTATCTCCATCTATTCATCTATCTATCCATATCTATCTATTCTATTCTATTCATATCATATCATATCTATCTATTCTATTCTATCTATCTATCTATCTATCTATCGTCGATCTATCTGTCTATCTTATCTGACCTGGAATGTTTTTTTACGTCTATAAATAGACCAAACGTCTACACAAAAAGTAACAATACAATATCTAAAAGCTAATAAACCCATACTTTGTCTATTTCACAATGAAGTAGAAGTTGTTGGATATGGTACAAAGGGAGAAGGATAAAATGGGGATAAATTTGTTTAATGAACAAAAGTCTAATAAACAAAAAAAAATGTATAATGTGAAGTAGGTCTCACACATGATCACCACGGAGGCCGAAGCTTTATAATAGTTTATATTATCAATGATCACTGTTGTCTTCATCCTAGCTATATAAACATACTGCTACCTCCGTTCTGGTGAAGCTAATCCAAACCCCCTACCCAATAAAAAAACTGCTATAGTCAATGCTCAATGTAAGTAATTAACACATTCACCAGGACCCCCCCCCCCCCACTACACTACCCAAGTTTCCCCATGTTGTCACCTTAAAGTAAATCTGTCTTTGGTATCGCTATTTTAAGAAACGTTAGAATCAGGAAACATACGCAAAACATTTTACCCCAGCTACTAAATATAGAGAATCACAATCATCGGTGGTTATTCACGTTACATCGGTATCTATTCCCAGTCTTCCGCTTTTCTCCGCTCATCAAACCATCTCTGGCGTTCAACAAACAAATCACGTGCATTGCGCACCCAGGTACATCATTCCCCACCTCTTACCTCCTCCATATGACACAAATGCGCATCGATTTAAGCTGTACGTCATCACGCGCTAGCCATTGACGTGGCGCGCATTTAACAGACAGCGTAACGATTTTTTTTGTCGTTCGCTGACGTCCGCATACTGCACGACATGCTAAATCATCATTTTTTTTCCTTTATCTATTAATTTTTAAAAGGAGATTTTACGAAAATCTAAAATCAGAATATGGTAAGCGTATTTATTAGCATTGAACACATTTTAACAAAATACAACTGATTCTCGCATTACATGTGACCGTGTTGATAGCTGAAGTACAGTGTAGATAAAATCGTATCAATGTATATTATTGTACTGGTCTAGAGATATTAGTAGTCATGGCTCATATGAATCAAAAACATATGGAGAGGAATTATAAAGATGGTCACAACCCCTCCCCTCCCATATTCTAAAATACAGCGATGTAAGCTGGTACTGGGAATGTAACCAAAATCACGTTACCATAGTTATAAAAGTAACACTTATTGTTTGGACATAGGAATTATATAACATAAATATCCAGATGAGCACAACCAATAAAACACATTGACATAGGGAAGAGTAAATAACGAAATGGTATGAGCTCATATCTGAACAATTTTATTTTTTTAATTCTAGAACTAATTCTGAAAGAAGGTGCAGGTCAGAGGGTGCTAATTAGAACATTAACATGTTTACGTTTAATTTGTTCAAGAATACAATAAACTTCCATAGGCAATTTTGTCAAGGCGCAAATGCACAATAAAATCAGTTCGCGCGAATGGCCGTTAATCTTTGATTCAAAGTATGTATTTGTATTTTGTGATAAATTTGGTAAAAAAAAAATTCCCAGTCTTTAAAAATACAATTTAAAAAGGAAAAGTTCTGAGAGACATCAACTTTTTTCTTGGCGAGAGCCTAGAAAATATCCGAAAAAGACCTCCAAATTTTTTGAACATGAAAACACAAGCATTAGGTATACGAGCATGTGTTAGGTAAATCGTAATATAATCGTCCTATTACGTCCCTATATGGATGAAAGATATATGATACTTTATTAAACCAGAAACCACTAAGTGGTAGTTGTGTTGATGACATTCCTTCAGACCTACATAACGCTTAATGGGCTTACAAAATGACCGGTCGGAACACTGTAAATCGCTGACATGGCCTATATGGCAGAACTTGCTTTGTTTTATTATAGCTGAATAGGACATGAACGTGATCAACAGGCTCTGCTAAATCAAGACACGATAGGTACTTCACTAAGAACAAATGACCTTACAACAATAATCCCGAGCAATGTTTGATAACGTGCAATAGAATGAATATGTGCAGACAGTACATTTCCTCAAGCTGCCTGTCTCTCATTACCCCGCCAAACAAACCCCCATCCCATGTCACGAAACTTGTATTTCTGAAGCAATCGAAGCCGAGAGTCACGAACTCAGCTAATGGATGGTTTTGACATCATTAAGACCAGGCTCCATATATCTGTTTTCTTGTCCTTGATCTCATTTAAGTCAAGAGTCAGTGATTGAAAAAACTAAATGTCATGTGCGGTAAAACTTGCGATTTTATTTAAAAAGAAATCCAGATCTAGTTTAAAAAGGCCAAACAAACAAAAAGTCTTGGTTTAACCTAGTCATGTATTGGTTGTAATGGAGCGTTTAAAAAAAAGTCTGTATTGGTTGTAATGGAGCGTTTAAAAAAGTCTGTATTGGTTGTAAAGGAGTGTTTAAAAAGTCTGTATTGGTTGTAATGGAGCGTTAAAAAAGGTTTGTATTGGTTGTTATGGAGCGTTAAAAAGGTTTGTATTGGTTGTTATGGAGCGTTTAAAAAAGTCTGTATTGGTTGTTATGGAGCGTTTAAAAAAGTCTGTAATGGTTGTAAAGGAGTGTTAAAAAAGGTTTGTATTGGTTGTTATGGAGCGTTAAAAAGGTTTGTATTGGCCCCCCTCTCTCCCTCTTCCCTCCTCCTCCCTCCTCTCTCCCTCCTCCCCTCTTCTCTTTTCTCTTCCTCCTTTCTCCCATCCTCTCCCTCTCTCCTTCCTCTTCCTCTTCTCCTCCTCCTCCTCTTCCCTCTCCCTCTCTCCCCCTCTCCCTCCCTTGTTATGGAGCGTTTAAAAAAGGTTTGTATTGGCTGTAATAGAGCGTTAAAAAGTCTGTATTGGTTGTAATGGAGCGTTAAAAAGGTCATGGATCGTAGTCATGTATTGGTTGTAAAGGAGCGTTATATATATATTATATACATTGTTAAATGCTCTCAAAGGAAAATCGCTTAACACACAGGCGTAGGTTCAATAAAGAGCATTTAATAATTTATCAGCAATCAACAATTGCAATAGCCTTCCTGCCGGCTTCATCATCCCTCTGCTGCTGTTATTATGTCACACAGTCACATTAAATAGTAAATTTATACTATGTGCATTACCGAAGGCAAGGAGAGAGTTATATATATATATATATATATATATATATATATATATATATATATATATTTATATTTATATATATGCATACAGGTATTTTTGGGCATGTATTTGCATGTTAAGTGTAAACGTGCAGATGACGCAAATTCATACGTATGAGATGCATGGCTTCATCATAAATGTATGACCCATATAAACACTCACAACATGGAGGGAGGGAAAGTGGGGAGGGCGGTATCCATGCCTAGACTCATTCGCTCACGAACATTCTCACATATATTAGCCATAAGATGGGACAACAACATCTCCAAGTAGCAACCATTGAAAGCTATGCACAAAGTATGCTGAAAAGTGGGTGAGAATGAAGAAATCAATTACATCGTGAACGCATACCACGAACTATAAACTGAAGCGTGACCAAATTTTAAAAGTAAAAAAATAAATCTTGACTTTCGGAGATCAATACGGTTCGGCCAATTCAAAATGATTCACTTCAGATAATCTTCTCACGAAGAAAAGACAGCTATAACAACATCTCCTTTCCCATCCCCTGACACTGAACTGCGATTTCCTCCCTCACCAACCAACTGACCCTAAAAGAAATAAATTCCTGGCTAAATTGGTAAAGCTCATCGTCCCACATAGGAGGATTGCAGATGTCAGAATAATCACATTTAAACTGGCATACTAAGAGGATGAGTCCAAAGAAGAAACAAAAAAAAAATCTTTTTTTTTTTTCTTTTGATAGAAGAAAACAAGTCTCACAGTGGTTCTAAAAAAAAAGTTCAAACGGAAGAAAAGTTTAGTGAGAGCAACCAAATAAGGATGCATGTAATAACTGTATAAAAACTAAACGATAAGTTAAGTGTGGTCGTGTTGTTTATGTAACTTGATCGCGTGTGAAGAAAGTGAAATTACAAGGCTGATCTTAAAGTCTAAATTTGAACCATCTTGTAATTTTTTTTTCCAGAAATAATTAAATCAACAAGCAAGTAAATTCAATTTGACTTGCCCTCGAGCCAAGAACAGCAGCAAAAATAAACACCTTCAAAACACAAATTACGGGTTAAAAAAAAAAGACTTCTCGCGCGACATTTTGAAATTAAGCATACAGATATGTTTTAACACTCAAATAAATATAAACTTTTTTTTTGCTACAGACGTTAAGTCGGTCCACATATTGTAGTGATACGGTAGACATCTACGGGTAACACTTGTGTCCAACCAGAGTGTCAATGAATCATGGTCGACCAGAACCACACAAGGTACGGTTACAATGGCATATCCCTCGCCGTGCATTTCCATAAGTTATATGATAAGAATCGTCGAAGATTGCTAAATAATTTATAGTGTTGTCATTTTAAAAAAAAATTTTAAAGAGCAATTTTTATGACCGATATGCCCCAACTCTTCGCTCAGAAAAAAAAGTTACAGAACAATAAATTCAATAAAAGTTCAATTAGGAATTGTTATTATCATGAGGGCTTTGCATCCTTTTCTACACACACATACCATAATCATGAATACAGACAGTACCGAACCTAGGGATTTGGGGGCCCTGCACTCTGACATTCGACACCATGACATAAGATAATGTATTTAATATTTAATGTAAAAAATTTGGGGCCCCCTTAAGCTGGGGCCCGGGGGGACTTTCGATTTTGGAATTCCCCCCCGCCCTAGTTACGCCTCTGAATACTGATGTGACAATTACCAGAGTGGTATTACGAGGGGGGGGAATTTCATTTTGGTTAAATATTATGGTGTCTTTCTCTTTATCTTGGTCATGCTTTGAATATGAAATTAATAAAATCAAGATGAGACAAACCACTTTTCACAACCTTCTGCTCCAAAAACAACAACACTTATGTCCAAAAACCAGTGCTTACCTTTACTTCGTCTCTGCAATTATGCCAAAGAATGTTCACGAGAATGAGGCGGTGCAGGGGAGTTAATAAACCCACATCTGTCATCGACTAATAAAAGTATCAGCACAATGTATTCACCTATTTATTAACATAGTCATCCGCAAGTTTTTCTACCTAGATATTAGAAGGAATCTTTCTTAGACATCACACATGAAGCCCATATATTGAAAATGAGACGTTACAGAGGTAAACTGGTTTAATCAATGATAATGTACATTAAGTAATAATATAATCTTCAGATATGGACTCAGGTCTCAGCCTAATGAATATGTACTTAGGTAAAAGTTAACTGTCTATCAGTCAGATTCCTATCAAAATAATTGTATTAATTTATATATAGCCAAACATATAGACAGACATAGTTATGCGAACCGACAAATTTACACGATTAGATTTACAAAAAAGGAAAGAGTGTGAAGGAAAAGAGAGACAGATAGTAAGACATTTCAGCTGGACAGAAATACAGATTGAGTGATAGCACTAGGCTACTGGCAACAAAAAAAACAACAACTTCATATCACAGGAACACTTACTTTATCCTCGTAACAGTTGGTGTGTAACACCCCATTGTGTGTACAAGCAGAAGCAGCACAGTTATACATGTATGCTCAGATATTGAACAGAAAAAAAAAAACAACCTCACTGAAACTTCCCGCCCTAAACAACACCGGAGGCCGGGAGACCTACATGCTTTTGATTGTTTAGTTTTCTCGCTTGCTCGTCCAGAAAGAATAGTGCGAGGGAGCGTCAAGGCCGTTGATATCATGTAAGTTAAGGAAGGGAATAGACTGATAGGTGTATGAATACCGCTACTATAATGACCCCGATAATAATGTCAATGTCTTAAATGGATAGTCATTAAGAAAACCAGATTCCTTTTTTATTGTGAATAAAGGCAGGTTAAGGTAAACACCATTGTGTCCTAAGTCTGCATATCGAACGTCTATAGCAAGGGGGTCGTGTGTCGTGGTGGGCACATTAATTTACATGAATTATAATTTAAAAAAAAAGTAAAATAAAGACAATTTTACGCAGCATCTAACATTGTAATATTTGCGAAATCGACTTACAGAAATTAATAGGTACGACTTATGATTTATAACTTGACTCATGGGTCAGTTGACTCTTGGACATTTATTTTATGGCCGTATAAAAATATATGTCCGATGTACTGTGTGTCTTAATACACAAAAAAAATAACTAGGCCAGATTGTACGGATTTCGGATAGAAGAGTTTCTGTATTTAGCAATAGTGTACACATCCTTAATTTTGCTTTCTGATTTGTAATTTTTGAAAGTGCAAGAATATTATCGTTGGATGCTATAGTTAAGCGCTATCATTCAATCGCTCGCACACGCCTACAATTTGATAACTAACCATGATATTTTATAGCAGTTTGGCTTTTATTGAAAAAAAATTCGAAGTATATTTTACCCCAAATTTATAATAAAAACTGTTTGCTATTTGTATCTTTTGCTATAGCATTCCATGTGCATGAAAGAAAAAGAGGAAAGTTCACGGAAATCACAATCGATTAATCATTACATAAATCGATTAACTATCGATTAAGACATATGGGATTCTCATTACTCTGCTGTATTATTCTCGAGCTGGTAATGAAGTAGTGAAATTTGAAATAACTTTTTTAAAAGACGAAGTTTAAATTAATCAATAACGCTCTAGTTTGGAGCAGCATAAATACAACGAAGCAACATATACATCTACGTACTAAGGCGAACTTGAAAATGTGTGTGTGAAACGACAATGTATGGGTTAGGTCAACAATTTTATTTATGTTTTTCAGTAATGACAGACATAACGGCCATTCATTTCGTAATTACTGACATAGTGACGATTTGGTTGCAAGCCATACTAACATGAAGCAGTTTAAGCATGGTGGGAAAAGGGGTGGGGGGGGGGGATCCCAGCGTTCCGCACGTTACGTTAAAGCTGTTGTTTGGCAGACGTTCGTTATAAGGCCTCAGCACAGATGTGATTCGATGACACCTGATATAGGCGGAGTGTAGAGAAGGCACAACAAAAAAAGTTCCAACATGTCAGATACAATATTAACAGAAGAAATCTCATCATTGCCAGTGGCTCTTAAAACTTCACCTTCAAGATCCAACATGAATACAGTTTTGTTTTCGCAACCCATCTTAAAAACTGTTTTAAGTCACCCACCAGTAAAGTAAAACTACGAAAAATGAGTTAAAGCGTCACTAGATTATCCCCTTTTATTTTGAATGTATAAGAAAAATTTGAATGTTTTAATGTTAAGAGAAAATGAACTCTAATTATGGACAAAAGGGTAGTCAATCCATTAATTGTAAATACACATTATTGTCGTGGTATACCAAAACTTCGTTCGCGACCCACACTTTAAGAACCACTGGTGTATGCAAAAAGGACAAAAAAAATCTCTGATACAAGGGCAATGATAATATATTAAAAAAAAAGATGAACGCGAACTATTTTACAAAATTGTGTAAAAACAAAACTAAACTAACCATACTGAAATAGAAAAAAAAGAGCTCAAAGACTAAATCGATAAAATAATCAATGATGGCTGCTAATTGGTTCGAGGACATCAAAGTCGATACAACGACCATTTAAATAATCCAAAGTCTTGTTTTTTCAAGTGTCTAGCGACAGGGCGATTGTATTTGTATTTAGTGTTAACGACCAAATGGGGTATCTCGCTGAGTCAAATGTATCATACCATTACTCTTTTTTTTAACTGTAGAAATCAGGGGTGGGGTGTCGTCCAAAATATTGGCCGACACCGACATCGGTGTCGGCATTCCATCAACAGCCGACACCGGTGTCGGGTTTTTAAAATCCGCCGACACCGACAACGACACCGGTGTCGGTTTTCTAATTTTCTAAAATCCACCGACACCGGTGTCTGTTAATATTGACAAGTTGTTGTAATGTAGAAGAGAATCTCGCTTTGGAAAATAATACGTTTGTTGATAAACAGATTTAACAAGTATTTATTTAAAAAGAAAAGAAGAAATTAAGAAAACGTTATATTAAAAGTTGTTCTGGATTATGTAATTAAAGTTCTAGTATTTTTTGAGGGGGGAAGTTTTTGCGCCGACACCAAATCGACTCCGGACAAGTACAAATGCCGACACCGACTCCGGACAAAATACAAATGCCGACACCGACACCGGGCAAAGTACAAATGCCGACACCGACACCGACAAAAACTACCGACACCGACTCCCCAGCCCTGGTAGAAATGCAATGCTATTTAAACTGTAAAGGTATGGATCCACCAAAACGAAATTCCGGTATCTAAGGGCATTGCGAATTCCGTGTCTGTTTCGCTGCAATGATAGTGTAATGAGAACATGTACACCGGTCAGGAATTCCGCTGCGGAACAGCGAAAGTTTTCAGTTTCGCTGCTTGCAGAGTTTTTTTCCGGAGAGCTACATTTTCCGTCACGATAAACAAACAAAATGGCTGCTTAGAAACGTCGATTCGAATAGAAAAAATGATTCACATTAGTGTATATTCATTAAAAACAACAACAACAAAGTGAATTTTGACAGAAAAACATGAATTACTATAAGTTTTGACCGGCAACAGTCTTTGTATATGAATTTCTGAAAGGAAAATATACATCGTCTATCTACATATTCTACATATGAAATTTCTTTCGATCGAAGCGATGTCTGAAAACATAAATGCTATTAAATAAATGTTTGGCTGATCATGAAAACGAAAAAAAAAATGAACGGCTACCGATCGAATAAAAAGTTTAAAAAAAAACAGTGTTCCATTTCCAGCTAGACAATTTATTTGTAATAAGAACAAAAAGGCACACAGGATGCAGTATTTTCTGCTTTTCAAAATATCGTTGTTTTTTGTACTAGCAGGGAAAAGTGCGAAGTAATCATTAAAAAATCTTGTTTCCGGTGAGTTGTTTCGGCGCTCACCGTTTCGTCCCGGTGGATCTACAAGAGTTTCGCTAAGTTGAGACTTCCGCGCGGAGCGCGAAAGTGTTTCGTCTTGGTGGATTCAGACCTTACGTTTAAAGAACGGTGAATATCTTCTGTTAACTCAGGGATTGGTTTTTATGGCATCTTTCTTTCATCTCCCACTTTAGCCGAGAGTGCAGTGGCCATAGAGGCACCACAAGAGACTAGGACATCGCCCACGCTTCCCCTATTAAAAGTCATGCCATTTAAGCCGGGTAAACTTGGGAACTTTCACCAGGACCTGAAAATGTCCAGAGTTTCAGCGAGTATCAAACTCAGGACCATCAGTTCGACAGTCAACATCGCATGACCTCCGTCCTCAGCATATCAACTTATCATGTAAGAAAACTATATTTAGAGAAACTGCAAGAGTAAGTAAATAAAAATAAACTGACATATTCGCTATCATTGGTCTCAACAAATAAATCATTCAGAAAACCAGTTTTATGTTTGTTCGTCTGATCGTTTACCCCCCCCCCCCCAGCCACCATACACATACTCGCGAACATAGGCGCACACACACACACGCACCTACATCTACAGTGGGTCAGTGTAGCTATGCTGTATAACTGGTTAGGTAGGAAGTCGTGCATACGCCTATTTCATTCAATACTCAATAAAATTGAATATGCCTATACTGAAATAAAAAAACTAGTGTTAAATAAAAAAATAAATAAAAGAGAACGACGTGAAGCGTTTTATCCACAAGATATTATCTAAATTCAGTCATGAATCCAAACAATAATAGAGCACTGGTTGTACAAGTGGGGAAGGGAAGCTCAGAAGAATGAGGTGAAGTAGGGGAGGGAAACTTAAAACAAAAAATTGTAAGATGTATTTCAGCAGTTCGTTATTTAATACAAAAATATTTTCAGTGGCTCTAAGTAAAATGTAGTATCCATACTTAAAATACGCACTGCCCCATTGTTTAAAATGTTAACATTAAATACACTGATAACAAACGTGAAGCGTTAAATACCGGTTCAGAATTTCACGTTAGCAGTATAAAACGCACACATCTAGATTTTCTTCTCTCTCGCTATTTACTTTATGTATATTTATAGGAGTACATCTATTATTTACATGAGTAAAGCAGATTTTGGTTTATTTGTTCTGCTTATCGGATTATTTCTCATTCTTTCGCATATTTTGGAAAATGTTGGGAGAAAAAATTAAGGGGTCGGGGTGGGTGAGTGGCTTATTGCGATGTCAAAACTTTAAAAAAAAAAATGTCGACATAAAAACTAGGTCACGCGCCATTATTATTATATCTTAATACAGTACAATGTTTAAAAGAAAAAAATCAGAAATTGCAAACTCTTCAGGGAGTCGGTTCCTCACATTCGCCATCTACATGTTTGCTCAAAATTAACTGATTTATTAACAAGCGAAGCGAAGTCATATTTTAGTTTCAGTTTTTATTTCGTTTTTTCTGTAATAATTTCAGTTTTCGTCTAGTTTTAGTCTTGCTGCTAATTTTAGTTTTAGTTCTCGTTGACGAAAAGTCAACATTTTCGTCAACGAAGGTTTTAGTTTTAGTTTTCGTCAACGAAAACAATACTATATCCATACTGAGCAAGAGAACGCTAAGGAAAAAAAAAGTTAGGCCTACGATGTATGTAGGATACTTACTAACTAGTGCTAGAATTAATGGTAAAAATAGGTCGTTTAGATCCCATCAGGTATTTAGTTTTAGATAAAAATCAGGTGTTGATAGTTGTCCGTTGATCAGGTGGTAACAGTGATGGGGATTAAAAAAAAAGGAAACGAGAATTAATTCAACATTTTTCAATATGACGTGAAAAACGATAAAACAGAGGAATGGCACGCGACTATGTAAAGATTTGTTTTATGTTCGAATGAATACGAATATGAAATGTATTATTTATGTCTGTGTCATGATAAAAAAACAACAACTATTTTTAAGTAGGTCGGATATTACTGGTCTGTGTAAAAATAAGGCCCATCGGACAAAGTCACTACCACGGGGTTCCATGGGATCTACCATACGAAACTTTCACCGCCAGTCTATGTCCTACTATAACTTCGGCTATCCAAGTCATGGTGGGAATGTAAAGTAAGCACAAAAGATCGGTCCTAGCAACAATTACCACTATATTGGTCGTAACAAAAGTTACTAGCGTGTATCATAAACTTCACTAATTATTTACCGATTCTGTCAATAGCATCTAGTTATAAAAGGAACTCTGTAAGCAGTATTCCCATATCGTTTGATTCATTAGGGTCTGGCTAAAGCTTTATGCGTCACATGTCCTGGTAAGTGGCAGTGATGTGTAAGCCATATAAGATCAAAAAGTAAACAACATCAATCTAAAAAAAAACATATTTTTGTCAAGGGTTCCGTTTTTTATTACCAATGTGTTAGAAAAGAAACAAAATTCGGGGCCCATGAAATCTAAAAAAAAAAAAAGACAAACGTGACAAACAACAAAGGCTCGACAAACAATATGAAATGACGGCATTCAAACTACAGACATTGTACATCATCGGTCATCTGACTGGACACTGGTCATGTATTTGAAGGGAAGGGAAGAGCATGCCTGAGACTCGACATAAAAATTCTGCAACGACATTTTCCTCATTCCCTTGCAGATGGCAGAGAGGTATTTCTGACAATGACATCCTTCCCATATTTTCGTTTGCGGCAACCCATAGTGGAAACGGTCAATGACTTATTAAACGGTGCTGTGAAATTGTACAAAAAAATAATTATAAAGTCGACTGGTAAAGCACAATATAAGCGGATATTTAAAACAGCCCCCGATCGAATGATTATCTGGGATATGGTGGTAATGTTATAAATGTTTCTTAAGGTGGTCCATGGTCCATTTAAGGTTTCTGCTAATTAATGAACAAATAAATAAAAAATATATTAAAAAAATTATTAAAAAATGTATTTCTTTGTTCATTAATTGGTATGGTGTAAGCATGTGCCAAAAATGGCTAATGTAGCTTAAAAAATAAAAAAAAAAATAGAAAAAACAACTAGCAGAAACCTTAAATAGACCATGGACCACCTTAAAAAATACATGTTTGAAACATTCTCGAACGTTTACAAAATGTCACAAAAAACAAAGACAAGATGATGAAAAATCTACATCATAATCACCGCCTGTCATTTATAATTAAAAACATACTGCTGCCATTTTACGTGTTTCAATTCATAGATATATAGACGAACATATATTACATAATTTAACTTGATACTGTAAAAATTAGTATACTTATATACATACTCTTTACATGCAAGCGCTTTATAACTAAATGTCATTCAACAATATCTTGAAGCTAATATCAAGATATTTTTATTCGTTAACAGTTTATCTCATTGCAAAAGTATGTAAATGCATATTTGCCTGAGTCATCATAATAAGTAAGCCACCGGCTTGCTTTAATAAAGAAGTCGTTTCCTTCCAATGGATAGCTATCCGAAATGAAATGAGTTCGCGAAGAATATTTTATCAGTGGCGTAGTGAGCTTAACTCGCGCCCGGGGGCACAATGACTTTTTAGCGCAATCGAAAGCCATATAATTTTATATGTAAACTATACCATTTGGCGTCCCTTTGTGAGTAGCGCCCGGGGCATGATGCCACCCTTGCCCTCCCCTCGCTACGCCACTGTTTTTCATATCCAGATTTAATATTAATCGCTTTTATGTATAAAACGTGTTCATTTCTTTATATTTGTGTTTTTCAAAACTCAAAAGAAAGCTGACGAACAGATGCTTTTAAAATTAACATTATTAATTGTTTTTGCTTAACATGAATTACTGAACGCATTTAGCTCTTGTAACAAGCAATCCCTGTCATGGCTAAAATCGATTTAATGTTGCATTTAATTACCTGGTTGATCCTAGTGAAAGCGACAAATATGTTTCCAACGAACTTACTAATCCCCCAATGAGATAAAAAAAAATCTTCGTCACTTCGTTTCTAACGACCCGCATGATTATTATCGAAGGAGATCATTGCTGTAGAATAAGGTAGCTTGTCAACTTGCCCATTAAAGCACTTCATTGTTTTTGGTAAAGGGGAGATAACACTAAACGGGAGCTAAGTTCGACGCGCTTTCAAATTATCCTGATAAATGACTTATTGGGGGAAAAACACCAGTTAAATGTTAAGGTGATATAGTTAACGTGACCGGCTTTTTTTGCACCGTCGATCTCTATCACTTGATTTAAGTGCAACTCGCGTTTTCCCTACCTACTTATAGCGGCTCGATTAATGCATGAGAAGTGTTCGGATCTTCCCACATCCAGTGATTTTGTTTTCTTTGTTCGTTTCAAGACGTCTTGTGGAATGCTGCATTAACTATTTCCAAAGCTCTTCCAGTGTGTCTCACTAAATGGTAGGAATGTAAAAAAAAATAATAATGGATGATCACCTCTGCCCTGGTACCATCCATAATGAATACGGGACATCATCTGGACACTATCGTCACGGAATTTCAGTAATAAAATGTAGTCGTGATGTAACAAATTTTAAATTAGTCCTAACCATCATTATAAAGCAAAATTATACAAAAATAAATGACTACTAATAGTATGCCCTTTAATTTTTAAAACATGCGTCAAACAATAATCAGCAGGAATAAGTGAACAAACCAAACGTAAAGATTACTCAATGAACGAACAGCTAAAATGTTTGGTTGAGGGATTCAAAAGTCAAATATACTAACAAGGACTAGACGAGCTGTACGAGATGATAAAGGAGATGGAGAGGGACAGTCGGTTCTTTAAACTTGTGGTAGGCAATGTGAAAAAAAAATCTAAAGGAAAAATAATAACTAACACTTGGGCAAGAGTGCAAAGTCATTCAATGTGCTAATTGAGTTCAAATCACCCTGGACTGGTGTACTTAGTTAACTCGGTGACGAAATATCATTGGGTTGATCCTAGAAAAAAAAAGATTTTAAGGTACGTTGGTTCATGACCGAGTTAAAGAAAAAAAAAACTAGGGTGGGGAAGATTCGTCCTCAGAAACCGGTAAAAGTCTTCTATTAAAAATTAATCTATACTGCAACGTTCAAAGTGAGGTAATTAAGTAAAGAGGTTAAAAGTCAGACAAAAAAAAAGTATTACATTCAACCAAGCTCCCCTCTCCAAAAAGCTCGACAACGTTCAAAGTATTTAGCGAAAGGCTTTAAAATAGCCCGAATTTGTGTACATACGGGTCTGTGTGGAAAGGGGGGAAGTGGGTGCGCGTCCGTGTGCATTAGCAATTAGGACCACGGTTTGAACACACACAGAAAGACTCAACTATTTAACGAGGTGACTCCTTTCTAACTGAAGTCACAGAACTATGGCGGAAAACATTGTATATCATGCATAACCTCTTTCCCTCCCTCGGCCTTACCACACACACACACAATGCGTCAGTCATTCATGCACTATTTGTTGGAGACCCAAACAGTCAAAACTGTGTTTACAAAAGTCGCCATTTTGTGTGTGTAGAGTGTAGACTATTTAATTTTTGTTAAGAAGCCGAAGGAATGGCCTGGGAGGGGGAAAGGGGTGCAGTATTTTTGTTACCATTATATGTTAAGTGCAGAATAAAGTTCTTTTGATTTGATACTCTGGAAACCTACTTTCAAAATAATAATTTAAAAAAAAAAACCTCTAGATACGGGTTATCCCAAGGGACTGTAATAAAGCGCTGAAGAAGTGAATAAATACAAATTATATCAGCTGATACTCTTCCCATTGCACGTTAAGCCCATGTTACTTCTGTGTGATGGTACAAACGTGTGTATCTAATTATTTATAGTATATTTCTCTTTGTATGACTCAACCTATTAAATAAAGGTTCCATTTAAAAAAAAGGACACTTTTGTTCAATAGTATGGAAACGAAGGATACATTAAATAAAATACAGCTATTATGTTGTGTATTCTTCTTTCCTACAAGTATAACGCAATAATGTCAACTAGCAAGGGCACAAAACATTAAAGTTAGCCTTTATACTATATTACCCGCGCATGTCAAATGTGGACCTTCTAAAAAAATCTGTACACTTACAAATACACAAGCAGGAAGCAAATAATAAAATCAAACATCCTTACGTCATACTATACAGTTAAACAATTTGATATCATCTTTAAATGGTGGATGGGAGATCAGACTATTATTTTTGTTATCTAAATGTGTCCCAATTAAATAGACTGTAAAACTAACGTTTATCATTAGTTATGATACATTTTAGATACCTGATTATCTATACAAAAGAAGACAACACATTTGGATAAACAGAGCGCAGCTATATAGGTTTGAAATCGTCCTGATAAGAGTATGAAGTTCGGTGTTTGTTTTATTTTTGAATTACGCAAGCAGAAAAAAAGGGTGTGGGAGTGGCCGCTGTGGGGCGGGAAATAATAAGGCAATGTATTTTCACTTCAACTTTTTATCACCAAACATCTCTGTTAGTATGAGATGTTATCTCAGGCGCCCAAAATCGAAGTTGCCTATTGAAAAATGCTTGTAGTTAATTTGCTACGACATCCGACATTGTCAATGTAGCAACGGAGGCATAAGAGGAGCGCGCGTCTTTTGTCTTCCTGAGAGGTTTCAAGATAGCAGAGCTCGCGTTAGGCGCTGGAATTCGAACCCATAATCAGCAACCTCAATCGCATCTCCATTTTTTTTAATAACCGCCCATTGCTTGAAGGTCCAGCTTTCGGATGAGGGCTCTTCGTCAAGTTTATTGTACCATGTGACTTCATATACTTTTCCGTGGAATATATCTATGCTCGATGTCTCTCTGTAAGTCTACCCTCCAACGGGCGCAGTGATATGAGCCAAAAAAAGATGTCTAAATGAATGATTTAGATTTTTTTACAAGGGTGACTACTGGCTTTAGGTTGGTCATGGTGCGGATTATGTAATTTCTAATTCTATCTCAACTTGTTTTGTTTACTATCGTCCTTAAATATGTAACTTTCCTTTTAAAAGCTTTCCGTAAGATTTTTTTTTATGTGGCCATGTTTAATTGCATTTATTTGTTGTTGTTTTTTTTTCATGTTCACTATAGTAATTGACCATATAGTAATTGACCATCTTATGACAGAAAGTCGATTTAAAAAAAAACAAAAACAAGCAATTAAGCCTGTTCCATTCTGGACACAGGACGTGTTAGCGCATTTTCATGTTATGTATCAGTACGTATGCTATCTTTCAGTAAATATTTGTAAATTTTGGAAATGTTTATAAATTCAATTGTGTAATGCATATATCTGTAAAAAAAAATTTATAAAGATGTTTCTTTATATTTGAAAAAAAATTATTTTCTCTTAAATCTAACTACAAGTGGTTTGTGGTTACTGAAATAGGACTCATAATTGAAAACATTCGAAATTATAGTCATTTAATCGTCCGAAAACTCCGTCAATTGTTGCATAGCTCTGATACTTTCAATTAAACTCAGAACACAAGCTTACTATTTCATTTGATGAGTTTCTTAATAAATCTTGGTGAAACTACGTGCTGCAGTATTTCGCACCAAATGAATGGGTTATTAAACGTACGAGGTGTAGAATGGGGCCATATATATAATATATAAGCCCCTTATGAGCCCTGAAGCCCGGCCCTCAGAGGTCCTATCGCGAAATGAACTTTTGATGTACACATGGCAGGCCAAGACCTACAAAATGATATATACATCATGGGTCTAAGACTTATAGTTGCTGAGATATAGCGCTCCTTTATTAATATAGCTTATATAGTAAAAAACGGTACTAAGGCCCTTTTTACGGCCCTGAGAGGTCAGATCGCGAAATGGAAAAAAGTCATTTCTTGGCAGGCCAAGACCTACAAAATGATATATACATCATGGGTCTAGGACTTATGGTTGTTGAGATCTAGGGTGATGACGGACAGACGGACAGACAGACAGACAAAACGGGGACAATAGAAAATGCTCTAAAAAACTTTAACGTGTAAGTTTGATTTTGTAATACCCACAATACATTGTATGATTTGGATCACATAATTCTACCATCTAGTGTAGGACTACACATGTAAATATTGCACAACAATGGCCTTATTTAGATAAGACGATAAGGAGTCTATTCAAACTATTTAAATGCACACGTGCTGCACAACGCGATAAGAGTAGCATTGTACGTTGCAATAATGTATCACTGACCTAAATGGAAGAGATGTTCCGAGTATTGACCATGCAAGTACAGGTACGAGTACACACTTTTTTTTTAAATTGCAAGTAAGACTAATAAAATACACAAGGTGCAAGATTGAGTACAAGTAACCAATGTGCAAGAATGAGTACTTCATATATTAGTCAAGTACAGATACTTAGTAAAACTAGTTTCGAGTATGCTATCTCAGCTGTATAGTGGCAAAAACGCTTCAAGCCTAAAATTTATCACACCATGTGTCGCTATTTGATAATGAATGGGATCTTTGTTATCGAGGGACATAATATACTTTAAAAAAAACAACTGAGATTCCGGGCTTTGTTTTCAGAATTTAATTCTTGTACTTTTTGTTCGTGATACCATGCGATGATTATGCAAAGATAAGATGTTATCTCTCGATACTATATTGAACAGTATATTCTCTAGGTGCCACTTTTTACATACCTCAACAAAGCCGAGCGGGGCTGGAAAGGTTACATAGGCACAAAGACGCACAAAGCGGCCTCAGCGAGTCCCAAAATGTTTTTTTATGATTTCAAAATCAAAGTATTCAGATCTCTATTTAAGTCACAAGCACATCTAGTAGGCGTGACAGGACTCTACATAGCTAAATGAATAAATGATGATAATGTAATGAAGGATTTCGCCGGGAGAAAGAGGCCAGGAAGTAACACATGCTCTTCATAAAAACTGAATCGCCTTTAATATCAATTAATAATAAGCTTACCAGATTTTTTGGATGCCAAATACGGATCCGGGGACTGGAGGGAGGGGGGGAGGTCGCAGTACGGACAAATACGAACGCAAAAATTAGTATGGACAGGAACATCAGAAATACAAAACAAAAAACTATTATTTTACAAGCTAGAAAACTCAATCACAATGTTCATTTTTTTCTCTCGGTGTGGGCTAAAGAAAAATCCAGCTGAAGTTGCAAATATATATAATGTTCTTAATTTTTCTAAAAATCGACTCATATTCAATATTTAGGTATCGAGAAAGATTTGCTTGCAATGGCTCTCAAAAACATTCTTATACAGTTCATTCATTCACACGTCATCAAGTCATGGTTTTTTTATAGTTCAAATATTTAGTTAAAGAGACATTTTTTCGAGGCACATCTGCTCCTGTAATTTGCTTTAAGGAACAAAGAGAAAAGCTTCAAATGTAGTTTTCACTGCTTTATATAATTCTCTTGGTTTATTCCTATCTTAAATGGCACAAAATCTGTCTAAGGGCCCATGATATCTATTTGATATGGCAAGTCTTTGCTTTAGAAAAAGAAAACAACATGTTCAATGGTCCTTTATCAGTCATTCTTGTTTTCTGAAGTAGGTAAAATGTTACATGTGTTTTAAATCAAACAAACACTTTCACAGGCAAAGTACACCACTAGCTCGGTTTTCACAAAACATATCATTAAAAACAAAAAAGAGTGCAAGGCATGACTAGTGATCTTTATGTTGGTGGCATCCATTCATTCACACTGGGGTAATGCATGTAGTATTTACATATTATGACTCAGGCGTTAATCAAACTGACCACACAAGCCAAATAGCAATCAGCTATTTCACATTCAGATGAGTAGTTAAATTTTATTGTTTGGTTACAGGGGCAACTTAGAAAACAAAATAACAGAGCAAACTATGAAAGCTTTTACACTATCATAGACTGCAAAGAAACCTATGGAAAAAAATTATAAACAATGTAATGAAACCTGAGCAAATGAAGAGACCAAACATGCCATATATTACACATAAAACCTACAAGCTAAAATTAATATGGGACATTGTTCAATAGGAGAGAGCTTTATTATGTTGTTGCTTTTTTTTTTTAAGAAAATCAGTGCTCCAAAAAAAGTAAATTTGATTCTGTTAATTTTAATCACTGAATATCTGAAGAATAACACAAGCAACCGTTGGGGTTTTTATATGCAGTAAGTAAATATATATGAATATTGTATGAGAAATTCTTTTTAGCCGTTAGCAAAAATATTTATTTTAAATAATGAAAAGATATGCATTCATAGTAATAATACTTTCTCTATGATATGGAAGCAGTAATATAGTAATCTAAATATTTGATCAATGCATGAAATATTTAAAAATCTAAAAAAAAAACAGAAAATGATTTAACAAATAAGTTTTATTGAGTAAATTATCCTTTTTTTTTTAAAAAAAGTCTTCTTACTAAAAGTGCTTCTAGATCTAATATATAAACTTAAGCCTACATCTAAACTTTACAGGGATTTCACAGGTTAAGATTCAAAATTAAAACACCTAAGACTTAGGCTAAAATACAAAGCAAACATTACATCTTACTGAAATTAATATGAACGTAAAATAAATTTATATTTTGAATTTCAATAATGTAATTTTCAACTAAATATTAAACGTATTAACTATAGACTTTGTAGTATATTGTTTGCATATAAAATACATAATGAAAAAAATTATTTATTGGTTTTTTATCATATTGAAATTTTAATTTTTCTCAAAGAAAATGATCTAATTTATTTTATCGCACAGCAGGCCTACACTTTTAAACAGTAAACACCAATATCAAATACCATTTGTTATAATATTTTTATCCAAAAGTGGCAAAGTTAAAATTTATAATCATTATTCATTTAAATTTATGAATCAGAACAGAATCAAACTACAAAGTCTTCACCTTTTAATTAACTTTCAATTAAATTTTATAATTAATAATTGAATATTCAGATCAGAGATGAAAAATTAATAATAATTGTACAAATAGAGTGGGTATTTTTTTAATATATGTCACTAGTTTTTGCCCATGCAGGCTGATATTTAGTTTTCACTTAGAAGTATTAAGGTTAAAACTAACTTATAAATTATGCCATTTATGGCTATGGCCTATGGTAAGCTGTTTGAAAGTACTTGAATTCAGATATGATGTTTCTTTTAGAACATTAGTGTTGATAAAGTCTAAACTTAAATACATATCAGTTAATCAATACAATCAGTTAAGTCAAGCCCAGATGTTTGCATATAAAGGAATATTATTTACTTACGTGAGTGTTTCTCTGGAAGAGTTAGTTAAGAACGCGATACGTTTATTTTTAACTTCGAAAGAGGGGAAAACAGTCGTCTGCTGGTTCAGTGACGAAAAATATTCCTCACGGAGAATGTTACATTAATTTAGTTAATCCAATGGACCGAACATTACGTTGATACATCAAGTTCAGTTGATATAATTATACATAACATGTGTCAGCTCGCTGAGCAGAAATTATTTTATTTTGCTGTAACAAACTAAGTGGAAAACTTTGAAGTAAAAAAATCCAAACACAGGTGCGGTGACAACTGTGAACTATGTCAACGGTGTCGTTATCAATGAATGGGATTTAACTACCGGTGTCGTGAAAAAATATTGCACTCGTTGTAAAAATAACATTTTTACAGTACTGAAAATATGGCAGCTGATAGTCTTTGCAGTGATCTGATCACAGCATTACGGAAAATAGAAATGGTAGATATTATATAGGCATATGTAATTATAAAGTTTAAAAATGCAACAGGCCCGTAGCGTGCGGTGGGGGGGGGGGGCAGGGGAGCCTGGCCCTCCCTGCTTTTTGTCTGGTCCCTCTGCTTGTTTGCTCTATTTAGTAAAAAATTTTTCCTGCCCCCCGCCCCCCCCCCCGCTATAGCTTGGCCCTGCTGTAGAATGACTGGCCCCTGCTGTAGAATGTTCACGCCACGGGCTGTATATAATCCAAATCTAATGAATTTGTAATTATTGTGTTCTTTGACAAATCTAACACCAAGTGACATCTGTTCAATGCCTGAAATTATATTGTCTCGTCGGCAAGTATAGAAATTGCAACTGAATTATTTGCTTTACGAACAATGTCTTCACGCAAGAGAGACCCACAAATTTCGATCATAGTGTTTTGTGTAGTTTCCGACAGGCCCACCGACAGTGCAACAAAATAGCTTGAATCCTTAATAAGTCTTTGTGCCATGTGCTTTGCATGTGGCTACGTGCATCTTTGTTTTAATTGTGTGCATGGTTTGATGACAAATGCTTCCTGAACCCCTGGAATTACTTTTTGTGAAAACAACACGCACAATTTGCAAAAGCCACATTTTAACAATTGCAAGTATACAACCCACGATGAATAGTTTGATAACCAAGCATATCTAAAGCCTCTGTTTCCACCACTGTCAGCTCTAAAAATCATATTTTTATCAGGGCTCAAACAATCAAGGATCAGCAGCAATTTCAACTCATTTGAAATGTCGTATGTCAAGACATACCTTCCAATATTTAATTTAGGAAATGAAGAAGTGACAATCAAATTAGCAATAGTTTCTTCAGTTGTGTCTGGCTGTTGAACTTGTACTGTTGACCTCAATGCATGTGATAATTCAGTAGGCACAATCCTAGCTAAGAAAGATATCATCAAGAAGACTCAAGCCGCTAAAGGAGTAACGAAAATTACATCTGAGAAGCAAAGAAGTGCCATCCATGAAAAAATGGGAGAGTTTGCTTTTAGTTTGGATAAATAAACGGGAGATGAAAAGAGATGTAACTAGTATGGCCATCATTCAAGAGAAGGCTAGAGAAATGTTTGAGAAATTGAAAGAACAAACTCCAGGCTCGTCCTCCGAAAATCTAGAATTGAAGGCTACCACTGGCTGGTTTGCAGAGTTTAAAAGGAGATCTGGCATTAAAGAGATCTGGCAACGGTCTTAAAAATGGCACCCAACCTCAAGCTGATGTCAATAGGGTTGCTGATCTCTACTAAGACATTGCTATCAATCATTTCCTAAAAGTTCTGAAGGAGACAGAAAAACAATCGACATTGGACATGTTCTTTAACGCCCAAGGAAAGGAAAATGACAGATTAATAAGCAAGACTATATGTATGCATTATATTTGTAATAAATAAACTTACTAAGATATTATACCTGTACATGGCATTTTTTAAATTTAATTTTCAGGATCTCCAGAACGAATTAATCGAATTCCCATTAATATATATAGTAAATCTGTGATCGGTTAACGAAAAATTCGGATAGCCAACATCATTTGGAACGGATTATGTTCGTTAACCGATCACCCACTGTACTGTAACGCTTAATAATGTATTTTTACTCAATCACATACAAGAGTTGAAGAAACAAAAAAAGTTAATGTTGATTGTGAGAGACATAATAAATGACTTCCCATGATAATAAATGACTTCCCATGATAATAAATGACTTTCCATCATAATAAATGACTTCTCATCATAATAAAAGACTTCCCATCCTTATGATTTGTTTCCAGTTGATGTATTTTTTTATTAAATGTGTTTTCTTTTTAAAATATTAGTAGAAATTTTTAGCAATCAGTTTTTGTCTTTTCTCAAATAAAATGTTTCATTTCTTGGCTTATTAGAGGAGTAATCAGATATAGAGAAATTTTATAATAAAGAAGAACTAGCACCGGTCTTTAAATGTGAGGTCAAAAATGTTAGTTAAAACCCATAATTATTACAAAAAAAAATGAATATATATATTCAAAAGTGTTACCTTGATCGCCGGTGCTGGATGTTTCGCAATTACGCTGAAAGGGAATAATCTAATTAGGGGTTCTCTAGTCGGGAAAAAAAAAACCATAACTTGCGAGGGTGGTGGCACTGTGGTCAATGATGACTATGCACAGCTGGCAGAGGTGACGGATGTGGTCGGCACACAACACCCTTCCACTCCGTCCCACTCAAGCACACCTGCGTAGCCTGCCATTTCGGGCTGGGGGTACAGGCACACTACACCCTCCCCTCTGTCCGAGTGGCAGGAAAAACCCCTTTCCTTGCCATTCTGGTCGATCGACAGTACACACCCTGCTGGTCTGGCCAGTTTGGGCAAGGATAAAAACCCATCTTTCTGCCATCCCTGCAGATGATAGCGGGAACACTAACCCCGCCGCTCTGTAGGGATGGCAGGCGTGCATCAGCGCCGCCAACAATGCTGGTGTGGTAGGCACACTACACCCTACCATGCTGGCAATGGCGCCGTTAAAAAAAAATTTTAAATGTAAAAAGAAAAAAAAATATTGAGTTTGTAATACACTACTCAACATAAATCATGAACTGGTAGTAGAATCTAGCAAGTTTGTTATAATACTTTAGATGAACTAGTAGTAGAATCTAGCAAGTTTGTTATAATACTTTAGATGAACTAGTAGTAGTGAGCAATAGGGTGGAGTGAAGAAATTTTTTTCTGAATATCTTGTTTGGATAGCTATAAAAACTTGCCAACGCATGCGTTTAGTAATGTGGCAAAAAATTAGACAATTTAAAGCATATCTCGATGTTCCACATTTGACCTAAAGTATAGGCATATTTCGATAAATAAACAATAATCTTTTAAAAAACTAAGTTTATATATACAACATATTAATGTTGTTGTTTACCTTTTTAACAGTCTATACAAACATTACAAGTAAAAAGAACCATATATTTGAAGGGAAAACACATGCAAACTGTCTAACATGTTTTTACAGCTACAAATGATGTTGGGCTTTAGTGTCCAGTTTTGGCATTTTCGATCTCGCTTCCAAGCGTGCTATTATGTATCTGTCGCGTTTCTCTGGACCACACACCACTTGGGAAGCTTCTGTAAATAACTTGATATGTCTCTCTACTGACTGGGTGTGACAAGGATAGCGGGTGAAATCCAGTCTTGGTGTATGTTCTTCCCGGATCATGGTTAACAAAGTATCGTCATAAATGTCCATTACGATCGGAGGCTCTGTGATCGGAGTTTTCAGCCAATCGATTATGTCTATGTTGCTAGTAGCCTCAAAGTTGATTACTTAAATATTTAATTTTAAAAAATGGGGGCCCCCTCAAGCTGGGGCCCGGGGGGAGTTTCGAATTAGGGCCACCCCCCAACTCTAGGTACGCCTCTGTTGCTACCAACCATAGATATTATTATTATTAATATTTTTTTAATGACTACATTCGACTCGCAGTTCGTTTATTATTAAGAGTTGCAATCATATTTTGTTTGCTTAAGAGTTTGTCATTCACAGGAATTATACTGTACGATGGACAAGTCCAATACTTCAATAAAAAATAACAGTATTTTCAAAACTGTCGGCACTTTTATATTTTTTCTATTTCGAAAAGAATTTTGTTTTTTTAAAATAAATGCAAGGGACAAAATCAAACAGATGTTTTTACATCTTATCCCATCAGAGGTTTTTCCCCTTGATTATAAAATCTTGTGTTTTGCTGGTTTACCAGCAACTTAATTTTTTTTCATACCATTGTTACCGGATCAAAACTGTTTCTTCGACGTTATGTATTAGTCTATGTAAGTAAAATGCAACTCGTGGGAAAAGGAACCACCTAAACAGAGCATCAACAATCATATAAGTTATCTAACGAGCTGCTTCGATAGATATAATGTTATCTCTAGATCATTGTTGCCCAGCCCCGTAGCGTGAAAATTATACAGCATGGGCCAGGCATTCTACAGCAGGGGGCCAGGCAATAGCAGGGTGCCAGGTAATACATTTTACTAAGTAGAACAAATAAGCAGAGAATGGACAGACAAAACGCGGGAAGGGGGTGGGGGCTGGCTCCCCCTCATGCAACGGGCCTGGTGTTGCCCAATCATTTCAAATCCTCCTTATATTTTTGTAACACTGAGAACCCCACGTGAAAAGAAAATGCAAACTTAATAACAATCAAAATATTGTGTTGTCTTTAGATAAACAAATAATAATAATAAAAGGAAAAATACAATTCATTCAGAATAAAATAATTAAAAGTTTTATAATAAATAACATTCACTATAATCAATGAGATATAATTAAAAGTTTTATAATAAATAACATTCACTATGATCAATGAGTTTTATAAATGTTGAGACTACAGATCGTCATAATTTGGTTCCCTTGTGGTTATTTTCAATAGGTAATGTGGTTTCATATCTAAAAACCTGCTCCTTATTTATTTATTTTTTTTTTTTTTTTGACTTATGTCAACAAATGTTTTTTAAAAAAGCAACTCCACATAGATATGAAGCTAGTTAAGGCAAGATTTATTTCAAGACATTCTCTGTTACACTTGTTACACATGTTGAATTAGCAAATAGAATGTTTATTTTACTTTTTTTTAAAATCCAATAATTATTGCTCTTATTCTGCAAGCGATAAACCATTTGACATGTATATTGCATTTATTTTCAACTGATATCTTTTCCATATTAATTCTTTTATTTAAATTAGGAAAATATTATTTCAGACCCTTTAGTAAATTCTCTGAATTCTGTGTTATACATTTCACGGCATTAGTATTAATGTTACCATTAGAACTTGTAATAAACACATGCTGAGAGGAATAAGTTAATTCTCGGTTACCGACTGTCTTTTGCACTCTAGATAGCCAACGAACATCGATATAAGAAAGAATCTGAGTATGACTACTGCCCATTTCTTGACACAGTTGTGACAATTACCGTGCTTTCAAAGGACGGCAGCATGTAATGTAGTTAATGATTTTTACACTTTCATTTAGAGCTTTATGTGCATTAGCGGGCATCTTATTTGTTGCCAAAGCCCCTCTGTCTATACCCTCTGTCTATACCCTCTGCCTATACCCTCTGCCTAACCCTCTGTCTATACCCTCTGTCTATACCCACTATCTATACCCTCTGTCTATATAGTCTGTCAATACCCTCTGTCAATACCCTCTGTCTATACCAGTGGTTCCCAAAGTGGTCCGTAGGACCCCCAGGGGTCCCTGGTATCATTCAGGGGGTCCGTGGAAAGTTAAAATTCATTTGGGGGTCCCAGAACAACTTCAGGGGGTGCGCGAAAGGTTTAATGTAAAATAGTAAAATTTTGGTCCATTTTTATTATTATGGAAATTGAAATAAAAAACAATAAACAAACTAGTAACGCACGCTAATAAATTTTATAACAAGTATAACACGGTGTGAGACAAACGGCCGAAAAGACGTTTATACAGAAATGGAATAACGCCGCTGCATGCACTAACTTGTCCAAATACAAACAAAAAACTATAAATTAGTTTACATTATACATCAAATTAAGTTCTATGTTATGCTGATACAAAGTGTATAAACACATTTTCCCAGTTCTAGACAAAAAGATAAGAATTTTACGTTTCTTCAAACAGTTAAATAACAAACATTGAGAATACCGTCACTGCAACAAATCATTGAGACAACATCTAAGCGAGATGATGATGGACTTGCTTGCTCAGTCCGTAGAATTTCATTTATGTGATTGATTACTTAAAAACATCTGAATTTTCTACACAGCTTGACGAGTCCACTTTACTAGGAACCGAATCTTTACTTTTAGCTTATGTAAGATTTGTAAAAGAAGAAAAGTTTGGTAAAGAATTGTTATTGCCTAAATGTTCGGAATCAAAATGTGAAACTTTATTTACTGAATTAGAAAGATTGTTCGAAGTACAAGCTTTACCCTTCACTAATATAATTTCTGTTGCTACTGACGGTGCTCAAGCAATGGTAGGAAGATACTGAGGCTGTGTGGCATACTTAAAACAAGCTGTACCGAATGTATTTTTAGTGCATTGTGTCATTCATCGACATCATTTTGTCGCAAAATATCTTAGTGAACGATTTGCATATATCACCACTAGATTATGTCATTAAAGAAGTTAATAAAATCAGAAGGAATGCCTTAAAAGAGATATTATTTTCTCAACTTTGAAAAATGACGAAGTCTATAACCGTTTTCTTCTTCACACGGAAGTGCGTTGGTTATCTAAAGGTGCATAATATCGATTGTATG
Organism: Bulinus truncatus; assembly: GCA_021962125.1. Lineage (NCBI taxonomy): Eukaryota > Metazoa > Mollusca > Gastropoda > Planorbidae > Bulinus > Bulinus truncatus. The sequence goes on along the minus strand of JAGDYQ010000207.1, from coordinate 1,605,582 downwards.
CGCTCTTTTATTCAGAGTTAATTCCTGGAAAGCAAAAATATGATTTGCGGCACAATTTAAATAACTAAAAAAATGATATAGCCTATATGACTGGTGTATTTGACAAATTTAACGAAACTTGGAACCTACAAGGTGACCAATTAAGTTTAATCAAAACTTAAAGCGTAATGTTTGCGTTAGTGGCAATTTTTTCTGTGCAAACAAAATTTGGAAAGAGGCGAAGGTTCTCAATATTTCAAAATTGCAAAATAAAGTTGAAGATCAGCGATTACTGTCAACACTTAACGGTTCTTCGTGCAGACCTGAACCAAAGATTTTAAGACATTATTCACTTGGATATTCCCGACAGGGTGTAGAGCCATTTCGCGCGTGGACAATCTCAGATCCTAAACACAGATGAATTCTTACAGTTACAGGAGCAGCTTATTAAAATATCCACAAATGGGGAACTTAAACCAATGTTTGAACAAGAATACCACAAATTTAGATCCCAATTTTATATCCTGCATTATGGGTTACTGTACAAAAGTTGTTGACTGCTTTTCCGTCTTCCTATTTGGTAGAACGTTGATTCAGTGCCGTGGATTCAATGCCGTTATAAACCTCATCACACACACACACACAACAACAACAGAAACCGACCAGAAATTAGTGCTCGTAAGGATTTGCGGTCACTACTCACAAATATTGAGCTGGACATAAATACTCCCATAACATCATCTCAAGTCATTTTTTCTTTTATTTTAAATAAAAATTATATTTTTTATAAATACTTCTTTAACAAAAGTTGTTTTTTTTAATTGGTATTCTTTATACTATGCATTTATGTAGATTTTTTCACTTGGGGGTACGTGGGCACGTTTTGACTATAAAAAGGGGTCCATGGGTAAAATAATTTTGGGAACCACTGATCCTCTGAACTGAACCACTACCCTCTGTCTAAACCCTCTGTCTATACCCCCTGTCTATACCCTCTGTCTATACCCTCTGTCTATACCCTCAGCCTATACCCTCTGTCTATACCTCTGTCTATACCTTCTGCCTATACCATCTGTCTATACCCTCTGTCTATACCCTCTTTCAATACCCTCTGTCTATACCCTCTGTCTATACCCTCTGCCTATACCCCCTGTCTATACCCTCTGTCTATACCCTCTTTCAATACCCACTGTCTATACAACAATGCGTGAATATGACATTAGGGACAACTGTCTGAATTCTTAAAACGAGTCTTTCATTAATACTGACCATACTTCTCCATCAGTGTTTATTCCAACACATTTATTCCGGCCAATTTTGATTTGCATAAATATGTAAATAATAAAGATATCTTCTCCTCATAACCTGATTTAGATTGGCTAAATTAAAAGTCGTTATGAATTTCCTTAACTGTTTCACATCTAACAAATGCCATAAGATTGGCATATTTCGCAAAAATCAGTTGATTTATCAATAACTGTATTTTTTTCAAATAAAAGTATGCCATACGAAGCTTAGAGAATTTTTTTTCATTGTCACCTTTCAAACCCTGCATTACTTTTCGAGGCTTTCAAACCCCCTCATCTTTTCTTCTCTTCCCCCCCCCCCCCACCTCCCTCTCTTCTTCACCGGCATCTTTTTCATGCACTTTCTTGCTTTTGTCTTGTCTTTTTAGAGCATTTTCGAAAAAAAAATGCTTTATTGTCCCCGTTTTGTCTGTCTGTCTGTCTGTCTGTCTGTCTGTCATCACCCTAGATCTCAACAACCATAGGTCCTAGACACATGATGTATATATCATTTTGTAGGTCTTGGCCTGCCATGTGTGCATCAAAAGTCCATTTCGCGATCTGACCTCTGAGGGCCGTAAAAAGGGGGCTTATAAAGTTCTTATTGTTTCATTCCGTTTCCACATGCTACTTCAAGTTAGAAATCATGGTCACGAGGTAACGATATCGCCATGCACATCTTTTGTTTATCTGTAGATGGGTGTTCGCGGCAATAACTGATCATGTTTTGTTTTTTTTTTAAGAATTATTTCTTGTTGTTTTAAGGTTGGGATTTAAGCTTGGAAGAGCATAATGTAATGGCGGCCGATTGAAAAATTAATACATTAATCTGAGAGTAGATAAAAAGTTTATTATAAGACCAAATGTTCAATGCTCGTTTATCTCTGCAGACAAGATTTGAATATTTTCTATTTCACACTCGTTCAACATAGGGGATCAGGGGTGTTCAACATAGGGGATCAGAGGTGTTCAACATAGGGGATCAGAGGTGTTCAACATAGGGGATCAGGGGTGTTCAACATAGGGGATCAGGGGTGTTCAACATAGGGGATCAGGGGTGTTCAACATAGGGGATCAGGGGTGTTCAACATAGGGGATCAGGAGTGTTCAGAGGCGTACCTAGGGTGGGGGGAAGGGAGTCCCAATTCGAAAGTCCCCCCGGGCCCCAGCTCGAGGGGGGGCTCCAATTTTTTTACACTAAATATTAAGTACATTAGCCGTACATTAGCTCATGTCATGGTGTCGAATGTCAAAATGCAGGGGCCTCCAAAGAGGCCAGGCCCCTAAATCCCTAGGTTCGGCACTGGATGTGTTCAACATAGGGGATTAGGGGTGTTTCATTCTAAAACAGGTTTAACTCTTTAGACTCAGAAACTGAGAATATTTTTTTTTATTTAAATCGCTTCATCATTTTATGAACTCCTTTAATCGCGTCATCATTTTACTCACTGAATAGACAAATTGTAAAAGAAAATTGATTTGACAGAAAAAAAATCAAGAGAAGATTTTTTTATAGCGGAAATGCAGAATTAAATATCAAAAGCCTTAAGATATTGAAATAGTAAAAAAAAAAAACTGCATTCTAGATGCAGTAAGATGCCTTGATCAATGGGAAAAAAATATGAATATGATGCAATCCCTCTTACTCAATATACCACACAAAGGCGACAAAAGATCAGTTTGGAAGAAGCTCATAGCAGAAGGATATTTGCGTATCTGTCGACTAGTGTACATAAACCACTGGCACACACCTGCCTTTTACTACCTTGTATTCGTTCTCTTTCAAACAGTTTAAAATTGTGTGAGGTTCTTCTTACATGTTGGTTTTCTCGTACTTGTAAATAAGATATCTTTCTGGTTTCCTGCGACCTAGGTGGAGCAATGGAAACGCATGGAAGATGTTAAAACCGTGTTTGGTAAGTGAATTAGATTTGTCTCAAATTGTCTATGTTGTCACAGAGTATGAAAACGCGCAGCTCGTCGACTTGTACTGCATTATATCAACTAGGGATGTGACGGAGCTGATGAAAATCCGCATCCGTCGGATTCGGATTTGGCAAATATAAATCCGTCGGATTCGAATGCGGATTCGGATTTGGTCAACACTTGGCTAAAAGGAGGTATACCAAGGTGTCAGTCCCGTGCCCCCTGTACTGATTGCCTTTCCACCATACCAGTGGGTCTTCTTTGAATGTGATCAGTGTTTCACTGAAGTAAGTGGATACCTCTTTTGTAACAGCATCTGTGCTACTGTCATCAACAATAGGTGTCATTCCTCCTTCTGAAATTCTGTACAATGCCGCACAAATGTCCCCCTTCACCGCCTGTGGCGCTGTCAGTGGTGGATGTGGAAGAAACTGAAGTCAATGAAGAACATGAAGGTTGTTCTGATGCAGTTGTGCCTGCAGTATCGTCAACTGACCGTCCTGACTGTGACTGGGTTGCATGGTGTGTCAATGTGATTGCATTGTTCAGCACTTTACTTCTGACGGTGACACGTACTGCATGTTTTCAGAAATGCCAACTTAAATCTGGGATCAAGTGCAGTTGAACAGGTAGCCAACAGGTGCTCGAACATTTCTGTGATGGCAGCTATAAGTCCACACTTCACTTTTTTTTTACTCCTGAGTCACGGTGGTCACCTTTCAATGTTAGTTTCAAGCCAAGCACAGCAGGAATAACAGCAGATAAAGATGCTTCGTAGGCACTGAGTTCACCTGTCAATTTTTCCAGTGGTTCCAGCATGTGCTTAACGTTCTCGATAATCAACCACATGTTGGGAGTCAGTGTCTTGTCTTGCATGCCTTCAGTTTCAGAACACAATACAGACAATGAACGTTTTATCTTAAGCAAGCGCTCGATCATGTGATATGTATTATTCCAACGGGTGGCTACATCTTGGACTGGACGCAGAACTTCAATACTGTCTTCAATACTGAGTAAGGGTCCAAGAGTTTAGTTTTATCTGTTTTCTTTATTTCGGGTTTTCGAAAGTATCTAGGTTTTTAAATTTTAGTTACGATTTCTACGACCTTGTTTGATCTGAAAACGGTAATTTTTCAAATTCGAATACGACGGATTTTTTTTAATCCGTCGGATTCGAATTTGCTCAAAAAACGTCGAAGTTCGAATGTCGTCGGACTCGAATTCGAACTTCGTCACATCCCTAATATCAACACCAAGAAGTACAGGGGCGCAACCAGCATATTGAAGTTGGTGGGGTCCAAAATATTAGGGAAGATGAAAATTGGTATGTCTGCCCCCAAATTGTGGTAGGGTCGAAAACCAGTGGCTTGATTTTTGGTAGGGTCCTGACCCGCACGACCCGTTCATCGGTTGCGCCCATGAAGAAGTATTATTTGCTCTCACTCATCGCCAGTTAACGGCAAGTCTGGAAGACAGTGACGCGCCGGCAAAGGACATCACGTAGGACACTGATGTTCATTGGCTGTCTCAATGTGAAACATCACATCGACTGCTGCAGCTTCGTGAGGAAATACATATAATGGAATTTTATTGGAGAAAACTTTTTTATCGCACGATAAAAGTAATATGAACTTGCGTTGATATTCTTTGTGGATCTTATGTGTGTTCGATATGTAGCGAAGCCCGTCCACTACTCTCCGCCGTCCATATCGACATTTGCAAGAGTTCTGTGAGAAAAGCCGTCTCTTGAATGTTATTTACTGCAGCTAAAATATTAACATTTTTCACAACTGACACCCTTCATTACAGCGGAGGAATACAACCAGATACTATGGGGCCGTCCATAAAGTTTGTCACGCTATTTTTGACCCCCCCCCCCCGTCACAAAGTGTCGCAA
>JAGDYQ010000207.1:1488079-1599994 GCA_021962125.1 Bulinus truncatus | reverse complement strand
GCCTGGACCTTATGGCTATTGAAGCAGGCATTCATATTTTATGTCTCTCCCATCCCCATCTAAAAAATGGGCGACGATTATTTGGAAACTGAGATGCTTATAATATTTCGTTAATACAGGAATACTGGTAATGTTTCGTTAATACAGGAATACTGGTAATGTTTCGTTAATACTGGAATACTGGTAATGTTTCGTTAATACTGGAATACTGGTAATGTTTCGTTAATACTGGAATACTGGTAATGTGTCGTTAATAATGGAATACTTTTAATGTTTCGTTAATACTGGAATACTTTTAATGTTTCGTTTTTTTTATAAAATTGCAAGTAAATTACGTCCTTGTATACCAGCCCCACACACTTAATCTAAGCTCATTTTTGTTTGCTGTAAAAAGTAGATTAATTGCAATCTTATTATTTCCCCCCCCCACACACACTGTCTACGTTTGGTGATCTCTCTGTCTATTTGTCTGTTTTGTAGTTTGTTTTTTACCTGGCGAGAAAAGTTCATTAAATATCCAGACGTTGGGCTGCATTTGACAGCAGCCATAAAAAACGTGTAACGTGACGTTAAAATCGTCTAAAAGTATTCCTGATGTTGTAATGTTCTCATTGTTGTCGTGGGGATGAGAAGGGGGTGGGCTTTGTATTTTGTATGTGTCGGACTGTGTGTACGTGTCTGACTGTGTGTATTTGTCGGACTGTGTTATGTGTCTGACTGCATGTGTGTATGTGTCTGAGTGTTTGTGTGAACTAATAGAGTTTTGTCTATTTTCAGAGGGAGAGCTTGAGGCGCTCTGGCTAAAACGTGCAGGCTACGGTCACGTGCTCAGCGAATTTCAAGGTTTGTCCTACCACGTCATGTGTCTTTAAAAAAATCGATTGTTTTTGTATAGAACTATCTGATTTCGATTCCAGACAGTTTTTTTTTTAAATTTCTTAAAAAACAAACACAAAAAAAATATATTTTAACATATGAATTATTGGCATTATGATAATTATTACAGTAAAAGATTATATGGGAATTTATAAAAAGTTTGAGTGCACACAATCAATCTGACTTGTGCAACGTACGGCCCTTTAGGCTGCTTGATCCTAACAGTGCTTTTTTTTTTGTAAAAAAAAAATAGGTGCCGGTCCTCTGTGATGGATTGCCTTTTAATATTACGAGTGTGCGCGGAAAGCAGTTTCCCATTTTATATTTTAATTCTTATTGCGCGCAATTTTAAAATAATTCAATTTTGACAAATTAATAATATATTTAATTAATATTAAACATTAAAATACAAGAAAAGTAATAATTTTTTCCCCACATTGAAAAAGGTACAGGTACGCCGGCACAAAAAAAGCACTGGATCCTACCCGTTAAGATGTGTTATCCCAACATCGGCTAATACCAGTTATGTTACGGTGTATTTAATGTAAGCACTCCCATCTATCTTCCCATATCCAGCCCTTCCATCAAAATTAAGTCCCCATTTTCGCCCACTATTAAAAAAGTTTGCTCAGTCTTGGACTTTAAGATGTTCAAATTCAAAAAAAAAAAACAAAAAAAAACTTGTTTGTCTTATTAATTTTGGTAATCAATAAAAAAAATGATTGCTGAATCTATTTAACTTCTAGATGGTAAACATTTATCTGAATTTGATTTGGACAATATAACCACCTCATTGACCCATGCCCAGAGAGAGGCTGTCAAGAAACGTATCAACATAGTCCACACCGCTACAATACGGAAAAGAGACAAAGTCACCAAAATACATGTCAGAGACATATTCGCTGTTCCGGATGGTCCAACACAAGTAAATTGAATGTTTTGTTTCTTAAAACTGAAAAATTATGTATAATTATGAAGGTCATTTGAAATTGCATCATACACTCCCTCACCCCAAATGTGGTGCAGTATAGATATAGCAAGGAAGTATTTAGGCGGTAATGCACAAAATTTTCACCCCTGATCATATGAAGCCTCTGGGTCTAGTAAGGGTTGCCAACATAAATAAAAACTTTTTTTTTCCATATTTCTAGCTGGTCCTAGTGAACACAGCCATTCTTAAGTTTTTGGGGAACCTAGGTAAAGACTTAAGGGCCACAGGTTAATATTACTTTTATGGCCCCCATAGCAGCATATTTGATAGGTAACTTGACAGTGGGTTTCTTAGGCCTTAGCCTAGTTATACATCCATATGTACAGGCTCTTCCTATAACCTATTTGCCTTTCTAACAGATACATGCAGCCATATAGTGTTTAGTTCTGCATCCCTGGTGTAGAATCAGTATTATGAGGCAGTATGCTTTTTTCCTACAGCTTCAGCCACAAATTAGCTGACCAGGGAGCTATTTGAGAAGACTTCCAGAGAAAAATTTAAACTTTTGTCTTTATTATTTAAATAAGTATATTCTTTAAAACTTTTCTCTTTGTCATTTTATGGTTTTATAATGTGTCAAAAAATTTGAAGTTCACAGGTGTACAGACACAACATGCTCACTCCAACACACTTCCTCACTCAACTCCTAAGAGAAATGCAACCAAGTCCCCAGACCAGCGCCCTACTAGTCCTTTTTCCCACAAAGGGGGATACTCCATGGCAGGTGGATCTGGCGAGATTAGTGTAGAGGCAGGTAATGTCACATGCGGCTCTTCAATGAGTTTTGTGCGACTCCCATTGAGCAAGTTTTTTCTATCATTCAATTATGTTTGTTTATTAAATCTTTATATTTTTACTATGGTGCTGCTCTTTAAAGTAATTTTTACTTCATAAAATACCAGATTGTGACTCTCATGCACCTCATTCGTGGCTACCTCCTATAAATAAATTAGATTGCTTTGTTTCTTATTATTACAATTTTTTAAAAATGTCCACAATTGTCTAATATTTCATCAGGTGTGGCAACTTTAGGTATTCACCAGCGCACAAAAAAAACTAAAAATGGTTCCACCCAGTTCACCAGTTTCCCTGTTAGCGCAGATGACATGGAGATTCACCTTGATTTTACCTCAGAAGAGTTTGACAAGGTAACAAAACATTCAGCCTGTCAGAGGCTAACATTTCTATTATGTGAACAATAACACAAAAAAAGTGTGTAAAGCTTAACTTATAATTAAAACTATGTAGGTATTTATTTATCTAAAAGTTAAGTTAAATTAGAAACCGTTTTTAAATAGTCATTTGTACTTGTCAGACTGATAAAAAATAGAAATTTTTTTGTTCTGAAAGTTAATTTTGTAATTTATATGCATGTTTTTATCAAATGATCCATTGGCTTAATGTGTGTGTATTTACTTTTACTATTGAATGTTACTAGCAAGCACCTGTTAAAATACTTGGGCATTATAGGCATAAAAAATGCCTATTAGCTGGAGATATTAGTTAAATATTCTTATTCTATCATTTAAATAAATTAAAACGGCTATGTAAAATTAAATACTTGCCAATGATAACACACACATATACATTTTTAAATATATATATATCTATGTATATTCTTAAACAAATATAGTCATGGTACAAACAAGTTCTAGATTGTAGCTATTGTAAAAATTTAATTTGTCTTTTATTAGCATCACCTTTTGTTCCTCTACTCTAGTACTAATTTGTACTAAAGTTACTTATCTGCATAGTTATGCACCAGATTTGTTTAGTCATTTTTATGCTATTTAAATGTGTTATATAAAAAAAAAGTTTGGCCTGTTAACTTTAGCTGCATATAATTTATTTACAAAATGTCTGCTTATAGCATTTTTTTAATGCACAGTGTGTTTTGAAAGTAGATATAATAGAAGTAGCTCTTGCCAACTCATTTCTGTTGTGCTAATATTTTGTCTTTTTGTTACCTTCCCTGTTCACCTATTTCTCACCCAGGGTCAGCAAGAGATGATGACAACAGGTATTTTTAATTTGAAACTGCAGTTTTAATTTTTTTATGATAACTGTCATGTTTTTTAATTTCCTTTTTTTTTAGAATCTTAAAACAGAGTTATTTTATTTATCGCTTCTTGATTGAGGTCTTTTTTTTTTACACCGAATCAAATCATTTGCACTATTTAATTGAATCACTTTTTAAAAAAAAATCATAACAAAATTGTTTTTGAAGGGTCACTACCAATTTAAAAGCTTAAAATTTTAAAAACCAATTTTCATAGACTTATAACAGTGGTGGCAAACCTTTTTAGGGCAATGTACCCATAATTCATTAAAAGAACCACTTATTTATAGCAAAGTGCCAACACTCCAATTAAAATTAAATAGAAGTATATTTGTTGCGTGCCAACTGATGAGGCTCTGCGTACAGACTGTGGCTCGCGTGCCATAGGTTAGCCACCACTGCTTTATAATAATGAATTTTTTTATCAAATGATGTAATAACTCAAAAAAGTTGAGTACCACTGCGTAATGAATATTTTTTAAAAGTTGAGATTAAATATACATAAATGTTATAGTGGCTAAGTATTTACAGTAATACTTTTTGTTAATAAATATAAGCTGATTGCTTGTGATTTCAATGACTGAAGTAAGAAAAATCTAATTTTCTGCTCAAACATTAAAAAAAAAAACCCAACTTGTTTCTTTGTTGAATGTGTGTGAAGCAAGATTTACATTTCTTGATGGCCCTGTTTGTTAGTGCCCTGCACAGTGTACAAGCATTTATGTTCTTACAATTTGTGCATGGATGTCTGAGTATGTTTCCAACTTTACTAATAGCTGGGCTCTCCTAACATTAACACCATATTGTAGCTCTTCGTGGATACTTGCATGAGACATGAGAGGGCCGAAACATAACCTTTTATCTACATTGATTAGCATGCAAGAGCTTGAAAAATAAAAGACTGATTATAAAGTTTATCATAACTCCTTTTTCACTTTTAGCTAGAGCTTCTCCAGCACTTTCTCTTTTCAACTTTTTTAATTATGCACTTTTGAAATTTATTTTGAGATCACTCTTTTTTTTAACAGTTTTAGAATAAATTCCAGTCTTAATTTTTAAAAGTAGTTGTAGTAAAAATTTTTTATCCACAACATTAAATGTTAATTGCATCTGTTTTGCACATTTTTTTCAAATATTTGGCTTATTCAGTAATACAATTTTTGACTGAAAAAAATAATACATTTAAAAACTTTATATCAAAAGATTGCAGTGAAGTTTTTTTTATGTGTTTTTTGCTCCATGCAAACCTCCTCAGCCCTCCTCTCCTGTTTCAACTTTCCCAGACCCTCACAGAATAGATCTCCCTGTAAGTACAGCTCCAGAGTTCATTATCCAAATCTTTCACAGTAAAACCCCAGAAATGAAGCATTTAAAATAAAAAAATATATTCTTAGCTGAATTCTGTTGCACCAATAATTTTTTTTAGATAAAATTTTTGTGAATAGAAGCTTCCATCTTTATATCGGAACATAATTTGCAAATTGTTATCTCATCTTTTCTTTCTCTCTCTGAACTCTCTCAGTAATAACTGCTGTCTGAGGCTTAGTCTCTCAGGGCCTTTGAGATCAAACCCGCTGTGTCCCTCAACATCTGGAAACTGCCATAAAGGCCAATGGCCAGCAAGCTACTCGACTGGTCCCCCCTGTGGTCCGCGGGCCCAGGGGACTCAAAAAGCATGTGATCCATGGTTTCCTCCACTTCTCTGCAGTGTCGGCAAAGGGAATCGACATTGGGCCTCAACCTCTCAAAGTACGCACCTAGAGGACAATACCCAGTACGAAACTGAGCATTAGTGGCTGCACTGTCAGTTTTGGAGGACCATCTGACTGCGGACATTTCTGCCTGTCACCCCATTGTCCCAACTCTAGAACCAATTTCATCCTTTCAACCAGTGTCATTTTATTGATATACTGTACTGAACCCTGTAAAAGTACTGTTAGATTTTATAGCCAGCAGAATTTCTATAAACCATAGGAATATTATACACATCTTTACTAGTCTGGCCTACATCCATATCATTAGTGTCTCTGGCTAGATAGATGATGCTCAACACTATCTAATTTTCTTAATTTAATGGAATTCTAAAGATTTGTTCCTTTCTGATGTTTCAAATAATATTAGACAGATTGTTCAGATTTCAATAGGAATGAAATGTTCACTAATGAAAATAAGGTATAAAGTGCCAGGATTTTAGTAGGTCTGAAATGTTCAGATGATTACTGACAGTGTCCAACAGAAACATCATTTGTTGTTGTTTTTTTTTAAATCTTGAATCAAATTAGAATTAATTGTTTGCTGTGAAAGATTTGGATTTTACAAGATTATTTGCGTGGACTGATGTGTGGTTTTTACTGTGTATAGTAATGATTTTTTAATTCTTTTAAAGGATTATTTGTTTTTCTAATTATACTGTGCTAACCTTGTTGATATCTGTTCCTAGTAAAGGTCCAGTAATTGTCTGTAGCCATTAACCATCATTTCTGTAGAACTATTTGTTGTTGTTAATCCTTGCACAAGGTGTATGTGTGTTACTGGATGTTGTTACAAGTAGAATTCTAGTTCATGGGTTGTTGTTAGTAAAAATATGTATTAACAAAATCTCAAACCTGTCAGAAAAAGTGAAATGTATTTTTAAAATTATTAATTATGAATTTTGTTAAGATGATCACACATTTTTTTTTTCACTATTATCCGCTAATTGTATTTATGAATGGACATTTACATTTTTAGGATTATTTGAATGTCTTTCAAAGTTTATATCAATCAGTATCAAGTGATATCATGGTCTATGGGAGATCATGTAACAAATTCTCTTTACCATATTGAAACAGTTTTCAATAGTACCTTTTATACTTGCCAACCATTACAGGGGCTGAAATAACCATAGAAGATGTAGATAGTAACCTCACTAGGATTATAACCTTTGACCTGCTTCACACTACTTGGAATTGACCACCACTTCATAACTGTTTCATTGATGTTGCAGAAAGAAAGTTATAATATTGTGTCTGGAGCATGACTTTACTGTTTAGTTATTTCTGAATTCTAACATATTTGCACTGCAACAACAAAAGACTAGAAAGTGGTGAATTCACAGATACGATATGTATTTTTGACATCTTCTCTTTCAAGAACTTTTTATTTTCTAAAAAAATGTTAATCAAGCAAAGAATGTCATACAGCTTATTGTTTATTTACATGTGTGATAAAAAAATGGAAAACTTCATGTACATGGTGCGCACAAAGTCCTTACACACCTGATTTTTGGAGAATTTTAAAAGTCAAAGGGTACTGGGAATCCAAAACATCTGTATGGCTCCTTCCATGATATCTGCATAGCCAGATTCTTTGGTCATGTTCTGCAATTTTTGTGACTGAACTGCCACCAAACGTTTCTTGATGGTGAAAACACTTGTCATCCATAGCTTCCTCATGGAACTATCACTATATGGTTGCAATTTCTTAAGTGGCTGCAGCAGACAGGCTGTAGGAAACACAACTCAAAATACCAGGAAGCCTTGAACTTGGGTACACATGAACCAAATTATCTTGGTTATTGCCTCACTTAGGATAGGGCTTTTTGGACTTTGTGCATATTCTGTATTAAATTTTTTTTTTATATCGATTATTTTTTTTTTGTTTTGCTAGTTTTTCAATTAAATAATTAGGAAATAATTCAAGTAAAAAAAAATAAAAATACTATCTGTAGGCCTTTGATGCCAGCCCAGATCCTTTGGGAATCACCTTAATTGGTGATTTAGCTGACTGTGATATTGAGAAGGTCAAGTCACTGGCCCTCATAGAGTTAACTGCCCTGTTTGATGCATACAACATTGAGCACAAGCCTGTCAAGCGCAAGAAAAAAGTTAAAGGTGAGATATTGCAGTTTTAAGCATTTCTGTTAATTAATAATGTGTCATAAAATTATCATTCACTTAAAAAAAATCCCTTTGAGTTTCATAGCTTCTTGTTTGTGATACAGAAAGACCTTATGAGGTTCTCAAACTGAAAAAAGCCTAAATTAAGTGAATCAGTAGTCATCTCTGATACTTTAATAGTTTTTACTCTTTTTTTTTATATAACGCTCCATGTCCAGTGTTTAGCATTCATTAGTATAAAGGACATCACAGTCTGTGTCTCACTTTGATCATTCCATTTTGGTTGAAGATTTCCTTGAAATTTTAACCTTCATCTTATAACCTCAAAACATACTAAAAACTTTTAATAGGTAGTAAAGTTGAAAAGATTAGAAATTATTAAACATTGGAACAGTTGAATTAAAAGTGCAAAGTTTATTCAAACTTTTAAATTATTATCTTGTTTGTTTTTTTTCAATTTTACTTAAAGAAAAAAAATGTTTAGTTTTAGATAACATTTCATATACTTTATAGATCAAGGAATATTTGGTCTTCCGCTAAAACTGTTGGTGGAACAAGACCAGAAAAAAACACCAGGAATCAAAGTGCCAATAGTGTTTCAGACAGTGAGCTCATAATTATTTATTTTAGAATAAAATATCATTCTATACAGATTTTGATAGTTTCTTCAAATTTCATTATGAAAATGCAATTTTTCAAACATTATATGTCAATTTTTTTCACTAGTTGATTGATTACTTAGAGAAGGAAGGTTTAGACACTGAGGGAGTTTTTAGAGTATCTGCATCAGATGCTAGAACTAAGGTGAGAAAACACTGCCGTATTTAATCATGAAACATTCAATAATAAACTACTTTCTAACATGTTTTATTTACGACCCTGTATATCCCCCTGCTTTATAATAATTATTATATTTTCAAGCATTCATAATTTTTTATATGTAAAATAATGCATGCAGTAGTTAGTGCCAGTTTGAAAATGTGCTTTTTTATTCTGTTACAAGCTTCTACGCCAGGATTTGGAAGAAAGTTTATATAAAGGTTATTTTTCTTGGGGTGATGCTGGTGTCCATGATGTTGCTGTGGTATTTAAACAGTTTCTTCGTGAGCTGCCTGTACCATTGTTATCTAATGAATACTTTGATGCTTTTCCTCAAATCACCAGTGAGTCCATTGTAGTTAGCAGTACATTTTGTTCCTTTGAAATAATCTTAAATTGAATTGTACCTTGAGTCTAAAATTCACATTTGTCCTTTTCAGACATTCCTGACCTGTTAAAACAGTTGAAAGCTTTAAACCTGTTAATAATCTTATTGACAGATGAACATAGGAATACATTGCGGGTCAGTATTAAAGTTAACATTATGTAGTCTAGATCAGGAGTTTGCAACATTTTTAAGCACAATTTTGCTGTACATTTGTAAAAACGACTCTTGGGGATCACTCATCTCAATGATTTAGTGGGGAAAAAAAATTAAATCAGATAATTTAAATGATCATTTTCCTTTTTTATTTGTTGAGTGATCAAATTTTTTTTGATCAAATTAGTCAGAGGTTTATCTTCCTTTTTGTAATACAGTGGTACCTCAGTTTACTTAATTCGTTCCAGAACTTGGATCCCATCCCGAAACATTCACAAATCAAAACATTAAAATAATTGAAATAGAGACAATCCCTTTCTAGATGAAAGAATCAATCTTTTTTATTAATATCTGGTTGTTTACCTGACTAAACGCATAGAATATTTATACATCACTTATTTAATAAAGAGAAAGAAAACGGCAAAATGTAAAACAAAAACAAATATTTGTATCATTCTTACCAAGAAAACAATCATGAAATTTGTAACCCGATAGCAATTTAAAAAGTAGTTTTAAGTCGTTGTTCTTAACTTGCATTGTTCTTGAACTGAGGCGTTTATAAACTTGAGGTACCATCTTTATGTTTTTCAGAAAGTTTAGTCAGCTAAATGCACTATTTTCCCTTCCCTTTATGGAAATACCATGGCTTGATTTATACAAATCTTTTTTTTTATTTGGAACATTTGAAAAGGTTCTACTGACTTTTCTGAGAAAAATTGTGTCTCACAGCAATGCTAATAAAATGGGTTTGAACAATATTGCAATGATCATGGCTCCTAATCTTTTTCTGGCTCATGCAAGAATTAAAGAAAAACTGGACTTGGAAACAGAGCTGAAGAAGGCAGAGGGCACGTCTAAAATTGTCAAAATGTTGATTCATTATCAAGACAGTCTGTGGACAGTAAGACAGTTTAGATATTCAGGAAACTTTTTAATGCCTAATAAAATTCTGTAAAATTTACATTATAATCCTTTGATTCTGTTATTCAGTCTTAAAATTTCATTTAATTTCTCACAGGTTCCATCAACTTTCATAGCTCAACTAAGACACCAGTATACAGTAGAAGCTCACAGAAAATCTAAAGAGGGTTTGGTAAAATTTCACTTTCTTCAATGTTATAGAAAATGTTTTTTTTATTCTTAATAATTTTGAAAGTTTATGCACACCTTTGAAACAGAAATACATAAATTTGTTCCAGTTATCTAAATTGAAAAAGAAAGACAAGTCTGAAGTGTATAGGAAAATTCCATCTAATTCTGATCAGGTAGGTAATCTGTTGCTGATCTTAGTTTTTTTTTATAAATTTATAATCTAGATTTTCTATTGAGCATTTTTACTTATAACATATTCTAAATTTTTTTCTCAAAATTGTATGGAGTTACTTTTGATATTATATACATGAATACATGTATACTCTTAAGCATATTGTCTGTAAGTAACAGTAATTGAGTTTATATAGTTGACATTTCTTTAAGAGCATCAAGGGATACAAAATAAAATGAATATTTCTATTAGCCACAATGATGGCACGGATGGTCGAGCAGTAAAATGCTGGACTGTAGACCCGAGGGTCCCGGGTTCAAACTCCGGTGAGAACCAAGGGGATTTTTGGATCATGGTTCCCTCCATGTATCCCTTGGTGCCTCCATGGCCATCACACTTCGGTTGTGGTGGGGATGAAAAATTGTCTCATTAAGGGAGATGATTTTTTAATTCGGGGACAGATGGTCGTACGTTAAAGTGCTCGACTGTCAACCTGAAGGTCCCTGGTTCAATCTCCAGTGAGCACCAATGGATAATTCAGGTCATTGTAAAAGTTCCTGCTATATCTCCCGTGGTGCCTCTATGGCCATTGCACTATCGACTATGATGGGGATAAAAGAAGGGCACCATAAAAACCAACCCATTAGTGGTTTATAGGAGCTAAGAGATTTTATCTCACCTGTACAAGTGACTTCACACACACAAGCCAGAAAAAACTTTGCGGACTAGCCCTTTGTGGCTGGCGCATTGCTCACCATTAACTTTTTCTACCTAATATTGGTTACCCAGGGGCATCTTCCATGCATAAGAAAAAATTCTGGGCTATCAAGGTTTGACCCTTTTACCTTTATGTCAACAGTTTAGTGCTCTACAACATTGCCACTTCGTGTCAGTAAATGAATTGACTGGTTAATTTTAATGTCTTGTTCTGCACATATTTCACCGCTTTAACATGTAGTTTGAAGCCTTGTTTAGATACTTGTAATTTAGTGCTTCATCTTAAAATGCTTATTAGTTTTAAGAATTTTTTTTTCTCATGCTCATTACATCTATTTGACCAGATCGAATCTCCAGAAGTTGTGATAAAAGTCCAGGCTCCTCACCTGACAAAAAGCTCTGCCCTTGTACAGCTGGACAATTTTACTTCAGCTGCTGATGTTGTTGACAAATTTAAATGTGATAATGAGTCTAAAGAGAACAGGTAAGTCAGAAATTTCTTTTTTTACCTGTATCCTGCTTTTCATTCTCTCTATTAGCGAAATTAATATGGTTAAAATCATAAGTTTGGAAAATTATGCAAGATTCATTTTAACAGGTTTATTTCCACATTTAAATGTTTATGGCCATAGTATACATTTGTTTTTAAAATTTACTCAATCTAAACAAGTTTAATCTTCATATAAATAATTTTTTCAATAGCACCATTGGTGAAGTTGAAACCTCAGCTGGCCATGTTTACAGAAATCCAAACAATGCTCAATATGCACACGACACAGATTACTTATTTGAAGTTGGAGGAAACATAAGTCAGTACAAAACTAATGTTATCTTGATCTCTTTTTAGCTAAGTCATTGGATGATAAAAATACCCAAGATAGATAAATAATTGACGGTGATAAATCTTTAAGAATCGCGTGTATTTGTATTTATTACATACATAAAACAAACATCTAAATATTTCAAAATGATTTGACTCAATCTAATTATAAATGTTTCAATCCAAGCTAACTAATTAGGGTTACATTCATACAAACTAAAGCAAACTTCAAGCTAACTAATTAGGATTACATTCATATAAACTAAAGCAAACTTCAAGCTAACTAATTAGGATTACATTCATACAAACTAAAGCAAACTTCAAGCTAACTAATTAGGATTACATTCATTCAAACTAAAGCAAACTTCAAGCTAACTAATTAGGATTACATTCATACAAACTAAAGCAAACTTCAAGCTAACTAATTAGGAATACATTCATACAAACTAAAGCAAACTTCAAGCTAACTAATTAGGATTACATTCATACAAACTAAAGCAAACTTCAAGCTAACTAATTAGGATTACATTCATACAAACTAAAGCAAACTTCAGCGTCACTTGCAAATCCTCACACTTTTTAAAATTTTATTTTTAAATATGAAATGAGAAATTCTTTTTTCATTTTTATCTTTTTTAAGTTAAAAAAAAACACTTATCAGCATTGAGTTCTAATTTAATATAGACATTTTTTAAGTAATTTTTTTTTTCTTTGCAGCTGAAAGATGTTTAGATCCAAGAACTAAAATGATTGACCTGTACCACGTAAACCCATCAGCAGAATGGATCATCAAATCTAGAAAAAAAAGATAAAACAACAATTATTTATACCAAGTATGAACAGGTAGAATCAACTTGAACTGATTTTCACAACACAAAAACAAACTCTGACCTGAACTGTCAGATTATAATAAGGACATGAACATGAATGCATTTAATCTCACTGGGACCTTACAGTACTGAACTTGCAGTTGTTGCCGGGACATTTAATTTTCCTGCTATTATTTTGCCAAAAATGGTAAATTTGGATACACTCTTTAAGCTACATACTGTCCACTAAAGTTTTGTCCTGTTTGTTGGTTTCTTTGTGCAGCATCTAGGAAATTTTTGCATATACCAACTACTAACCAAAAATATTTATTTCACTAATGCATTTGCTTCAAACTGAAAAATCTTAAGAAATATAATATTATTTTTATCATTAAATATCAGACGTAATTGATAAAAATAAGCTTAACAGGCAGCAAATGTGCATCACACTGTAGAAGATATGTTAAATCATTGTCCTGGAACGTGAAATATGTTTTACTTTGTATTTATATTTTTTCCCTGTTTGTGTAATTTTGTGTTCTGGTTCTCTATGGCATTTAAAGTGGTGACAATACATTAAGCAACCTGTGTTATAACATGAAATAATCAATGCAATAAAAAAAAATCTTAATTTTGTGATATATTATTATGTTCTAGTTTAGATACCTCTGTCAGATATTTGTTAATTGCTTTCATGTTTTATCTTGATAAAACTTGTGCATACTATTTGTGGAATACTTCCATTTGTTTTCAAGCTGTGAAGCTGAGTCCAATTTTTTTATTGTCAAAGAATACTGTCAGCAATAGAAGTACATGTATTATGTTCAATTTTCTCATGTTTCATTTAACTTATTTTGCAATGGACATTTTCAACAGTTTACTTTTAATGTTTTTCAATCTATCCATTAACTGGATACATCAAATGTAGAAATTTCATCACAAACTTCTCTTGGCATGATTTTTTGACATTTATAATGTAAAGTATAATTATATACATGTATCATTTTATAGGTCAGATTGCATCAAAAACATTTGTACAAAATTTCTCCTTGTGGTTTTACCTTGTACTGTTTCTGACTGGTTGGCTCAACAAAACATGCTTTAGAAATGAGGTTTCATCCATTAAATGACATTCAAAGTTCTGCAATAATGATTTTTATTTGACAATAATTTTTCTTCTTGCCTTCAGCACACTTGTTCAGACTTTCCGTATCCTCTTAAATCAATACATTTTGCACAATAATTTCCTTATATTATTATGAGTAAAAAAAAATTATTCAAGTTATAAACTTGTTTTTTTTTTTTTTGTTTACATTTTATCACTATCTGTTTTTAATCTTTATTTTCTGATTTGGTAGACTAATCAATACCGATGGATTTAAAAAAAAATGTATTCTTAAACAGATTTCTTTTTCGTCATTGTGGTTTGATAAATACTTTTTTTTCTCTGGTCAAACTGTTTATCAGATGACATCATTTGTGATCGCTAAAGAAGCAAAAGGTTTGAATAGTAGCAATATTTTAAATACAGAGTTAACTTAATCAGCATGATTTAGTAGTTCATTCAGTTAACTCTTTTATTTCATGATGTTCTTCAAACGCTTTTTATGTGTTTACATATGTACTGCAGTTCTATGCAGATTTATTGGCATTTAAGTCAGTGAATGCACTAAATTTTATCCATTCAAAAATTATTATTTCTTTAGATTGTATAGTTATGGCTATAGGTCTGTAACACATTGTCACATCCATGCAAATGTTGTTTTTTTTTTGGTTTTGTTAATTAGAAAAAAATTATAATGTAATTTAAGATCTGACCAATGTTTGGTGCAATAACTATTGAAAAATTAACATACCATAACAGAAAGTGAGTTTGTGAAAATCTTTGACTGCGGTTGAATTCTTTTTTAAAAAGTTCTTTTTTTTCCTCACACTTTCATTTACTTTATTCATAATTTTTATTTACTAACCCAGATTTTTTATTTTTGTATAACTTAATGAAACAATGCTTAGAAAATTTATATTAAAAAAAGACAAGAGAGTACATTTGCTGTAAAATATTACATACTTCATGACAATCATTTATAGTGTCTTATGTTTACCTTGAAATGTTTTCAACCATTTTTTTCCGGCAAACTTCTTACTTATGTATAGCTTTTGTTATTTTACATGTAGTGCAAATTAAATCAATCTCTTGTCACAACTACAGAAAAGAATCTTTGTTCAAAGAATTTCACTTGTCCAAACGTTTGTGTTCTCATTGAAATAAATAAAAGGTATGGTAATATGGGCTAAGGCTGCAGGAGTCACCCTAGTAACCTGAAAGTTGCTGACTGATAAAATCTCTGTGACAAAATAAGCTTAAAGAAGTATAGGCTACAAATAAAAAAAAAAACTGGACATAAATCATGACACATTTTAACTTTAAGTTAAATAAATTATTAGATTAATTCTTAACATTACCAAAATGAATTACGATTTCCACTATATCTATATATTTTATTTTTATTCAACATGTCTGAAATGTAAAAAAACATTTTTATTGTATGTTAGAAGGTCAAGAATATTGCTTACTTATAAAAAAAATGCATGTAAATACTTTGCATGCATTAATAAATTTAGTGTAAAAGAGATAAAAAGTAGACCCATTTGTAATAGAAACAAATCTAATTTATAATATTGACAGTTCTTGTTTTACCAGTGTATTTATGGTACTAATAATTCTGTGTATTGTGAAAAATACATTTGTCTCATTATATGAAAGAGACGAAAGTATTTATATGTATTTATGTAAATAACAATGTCAGACTTGTGAAAAAAAATTTCAAGACTGTCCTGGGAGTTATCAGACTATATCTTATAAAAAAAAATATGTAAACCTTTTGAAATGTATATTATCATAATAATGATTTATTAACATGTACTTCTAAAACTGATAATGGCCAATACATTTATATTAAAAATATTGACTGAAAATTAATTCAACAATTTTTATGTTATATATATATAAGATAAATAAGCTTGTACGAAATGCTGCAGACATTTTTAGGTATGTTTAATAGGAAAATTCTGTCATTTATTATAGGAGAGGCTAATGATAAGATTCACCCCCTTATGTATCTGGTTGAGGAAACATTACTTTTGTGGAACAAGACAAATTAGACTGGTGACATTGTGTTTTTATCCCACATTGGCAAGATCTGGGCACAGGCACGCCGAGAGGGGGGAGCGGGGGGTCATTGCCAGGGGGCCCTGCCGCCCCGACTATGTCAATTTTTTCACGACTTATTGTTTATTAAGGGGCCCGCAATGATGTCCTGCCCTGGGGCCCGTGTTGGCTCTCGGCGCCACTGTCTGGACCAAAAGGTTTTCATGGTTCCTATGCAGAATGACGGGGGAACTATATTTAATAAAAACTAATAATGAAGATGGCCATTTCACAGTGGGGGGGGGGCCCTAAGCTTTCACTAATCCTTAAGAGATTCTCTGCTTAAGGTTATGTAGTCTTTGTTAAGATAAGGGTTTATCAAGCGATAGCAGAACAGCATTGCTTAAACTTAACCTAGTAACAAACATTATCTTTTGCAATGGAGGCACTATGTGATGGTATATCCATAAGAACGGCTCTAGTTGTAGGCCAAGGACTAGTGGCGGACATTCTAGCACTAGTGGCTCTCGGGGCGTACTTTGATAATGCCGCTCCATGCCCATACCAAAAAAATAGGCCTACCAAAAAGGTAAAAATATCACATGTGCCTCCCAGGGAGAGCGCCCTCCATCCGCCAAATAACGTCTTTGCCCTGGACCCTTTTAAACAGAAAAAAAAAATATTTGAAAGCCCATTTATTATTTACTTTAATCACTTTTTAATAAATGTATAATACTTTTTACGCCTATTTCAGCTGTTAATATTTGTACCCCCCCCCCCCTTTACCAACCTAGTTACATTTTAGACACAGCAGCAGCACAAAGATGACGTTACTAATGGCTTACCCAACCACCATACCTCCCTCTGTCACAAAACAAGTTGACACAAGTTACATTTTTCAAAACCATGTCAAACTATAGCACGCGGTCTGCAGATGTTCACTAATTGTATCATTTAGGGTCATAAGTTTGAATTAGGAAATAACAATCCTATCGTTTCAAGTCACATAGGGGATGAAGCCATAGACATTTATCCCCGGCTCTGCGGGCATTTTTTTTCATCCCCAGCACTGGTTTTTTTCTTAAATCGAGCACTGCTGATCTGGTTATAGAATTGGATTACTTACTGATTATTTTTTTTCTGCAGCAGCACTTGGGTAAAATTTAACGCATTTGGGTGTTTGTGTTAAAAAAATAATCGCTTACAGCTTAATTGCAGTAAATCAACAGCCCTTTATAAAACATTAATTTAACCTCAGTCTCACAATAATTCTGAAAAATACAACCACTGTCTCGTGAACAGATGTGTGCATCAGCCTAGTCTAAACACTGATTACAGATGTCATGTTATGAAGCTATTTGTTCAGCTGTTGTAGACGTGACCAGCAAGATGCTATACAATCAAAATGCTATACAAAATTATGCACAAAAAAATGATGATACAAAATGTCTAGCATCTCATTATTTTGATCTAATTATAAACGGGTTCATTATACCTTCAACAATACAATATAGTACCTCCACCAATACACTACAGTATATAATGTTAACTTGTGAATGAAACTTTTACTTTTTTTTTACATCGGCCTGTAAGGGAGCAGGAGGACCACATGTTGAAGGGCTATATAACAAAAACATCTTCATTTTATATTACAAGTGGGGCTTTAGTCGGCATACCTGTCACCTGAGGGTGAGGGTGTGTGCGAGGTTGAGGGTGGTAGATTTACTTAATAAGTGAACGGACCTTAACTTCAAATTGTTGAGTGAAATTCTGTTATTTATCGATTTGATGAACTTTCTGCATTTTGGTAAAATTAACTCATTTAAGTGCTGCGTTAAAAAATTTAATCGCAAATTTATTTTGACGCGTTAATCACAAATTAAAGCAGCAGCCCTAATATATATTTATAGTTCTCAAACGTTTACGTTTGGGACCTTAAATGGTCTTTTACTTATCAGATTAAAAAACCTTTAGTTTAGCTGTACATGTATGTAGAGAAAACAAGTTGTAGCTTTGCGCACATTCATTGTCTATTAATATCTATAATTCGTCCAGTAGTGTTGCGACCGAGATCCTCAATTTGAAAACCACTTACATAAACGCAGCAAGGCAAGAGGTACATTAAACTTTGAAGGGGGTGGCATTAACTTGATATGAATTGAGTTGCAATATTTTAGGATGGTCGTGTCCCCCCCGGGCCCCCCCCCGGCCCACATGATATAATATACTTAATATTTACTGTAAAATACATTTTTGGGGCCCCCCTCAAGATGGGGCCTGGGGGGACTTTCGAATTTGGACCCCCCACCCTAAGTACGCCTCTGATAATATATATATATACACACACTAGATTTACGGTTCTAGGCACCGCATTTGACACTCGCCCTAACCTCGTGCATTCAACAGTAGGCATACTGCTAAGGCCACTTGCCCACTTCATATGTATGTGTGACTTTGCGCGGTCGTGTGCGGTAATTTTTTCAACCAGTTTAAAAATTGGTTTAACATTTACTTTCAATTCCACCATTTTACTACGTAGTTTCATGACATCACACAGAGCTACACTAATACTCTCAGATCTTTGAGTGCATTTTTTTTTTAAATTTTTATTCAAGCACACGCCATTTCCGTTTAGGTCAACAGAAAATACGCTTTTATAGCAAGTATTGATACCAACTTTTTCGAATTTGTTCATGAAATTTATGTTCTGGTGAAAATGTACCATCTTATCCCATTTACGCGGCATCAGGTCGCTGTGAACTTAACACTGCGCCGTTTTCTGTCAGTTGCTGCCAGTTGTCAAGCTACGCCCACCACCGACTACCAGCCCAAAAATCTCCAACGGAAGTCATTTGCTAATGCATCATGTAGGTACCGCAAAATGCTGAAAACGCGAAGTAGCAATGCTAACTTCAAAGGATGACGTAGATCAAATTTTATAGTGTGTATTGAATAGGCCTACACATTTTTTGATTCATTGTCATATCTCGATTTTTGTTGCATTCGCACTAGACTCGCACTGCTTAGACCACAGAATGTCAATGTTACAGAAAGCGTATCGCTATTTAAAATGTCTTCTGTTAATGACTAAAATTATGCCGTCATTTTTATTACTTTCCTTTTTGTTATATTTTTATAGAATAATACATATTATGGCGATAGCCTTTGGCCTCCGCTGCTATTTGAACTATTTCTAGTTTTTCGGTAATATGATATAAATGTAAAATTTAATCTGTGTTTATTTAAAAAGTACACATCTACTAGACCATCATGGGAGGGGGGGGGGAGGGGGCAGGGTCTTCTTTAAAAAATAATTACATATGCCAAGGCCTCTAAAATCCCTCATGGAGGCAGGGGGCAAAATATGATGAGTCCAGAGCTTGAGTCTATAATTGGTCTATAAAAAAGTAATTAAAGTTTCCTTAAATCCCCAAGGGCTCATTGGGGCAGATGAAGTGTAGAATTCATCTGTTTCAGTAACCTCGGCATATAAAGGGATTGTTTGGTTGTAATATTGCATTTATAAATTCTCTGTAAAATTAGTGATTAGGTAAAGAAATAGATGCATTTATCCATGCCGAAGCTTGAGGAGAGGGGGGCACTGCCGGGCCACTGGCTTTGGGCCTGTGATGCTCAAAGCTCAAGGGGTTAAAAATCATCAAATCTACAAGTCATTTGACAAAATACTTCATACAATTTTTACTTTTTTTAAAGCTGTGGGCAAAGTTGTCAATTTCAGTTACTGACACAAATAATTATGATACAGTTCTAATGGCATCATATTGAAAACAAGTGTAAACAAACCAACAATATTTTAATAGGTAGTCATCTATAAGCGTTCTCATACATAGGAAAATTACCTAGGGTTGAATACTAATGAGGGCCCTGTGTATGGGTTTTATTTTGCAGAAACACCAAAAAAATTAACTTAATAGAGTTACATTTTTTTTATAAAGTACATATTATGGGCGAGTTTCACATTCTGTTAGGCCTACATAGCTAACAGTTAGGCCTGCCACAAGGAAAAGCACTTATCAGGGACCCTGAATTAATTAATTAAAAAGTTGGGGGCTAAAGGTCCCCTTGTCATATTAATAGGAGCACATGTTTTTACACCTTGTAAAACCCATTCTTTTTATTTATTTTATTATTGTTTTTTTTAGCTAAAATATATTTCCAAATCTAACATTAATCAAGATCTAATATTATTTAATTGGAAATTTACATTAGACTTATTAGACTGTGGAACATTGGGTCCAAACTAATGTGGGATACGTCAAAGCTCTATAAAAAACAATTAATTGCCATACCTATACTGATAAAAAACACATTTTTTGTTACTGAAACTGTTTATAAAAGTTTTTGAAATAATTTTTGATCTATAATTCATGTAATCATGGATAAATATTGTTAACTAAGCTGGATAGTGTGAAGGCCTGATAGTCACAAACCGAGAAGTCAAAATTTTACTGTGATGCTTAACATGCAATCATACATATGTTCAATATTGTCTAGGGCCCATATGTTTTCTTGGCCTACAATTTCTCTCAGCTGCTCTTTCTTTACCTAATATTTAGGTCTATTAAATTTAATAGCTGTAGGTTAGCTTAAAAACATAAATAGCACTCATAAGTGTAAACTATCATAAAATTAATTCTCTAAAAATATCTGTTCATTAAAATTTAGCCTTTCAAAACAAAATAATTTTACTTAAAATTTCAGGTGAAGGTTTTGAACCACTTAGTAGATCCCAGGCAAGTGGTGTGTGGAAAAGCCTACAAATAATAAATTCCACTCTTAACCAGGTACAGAGTGGCAGCAGATCTGATCTTATTTCCAAATATTCATCGCACACAAATCAGGCAAGTTCATTTTTTCGCAGCATTTAATTTACTTAGACCTAGGCCCATAAGAAGCTTGTAGGCTAAAGTAACCTGTCAAACCCTGCTGTCTAAATGTGAATATGTATGAATCCTTATGATTTATTCTAACCACAAGGATGCATACTTAAATGGTGATGCATATCTTATAAATAGAAAACAGCTTTGACGGTAGCTTTAAGACTATAGTAATTAGTTTACAAAAATATGCATTGTGTTCTCCTCTGCTATTGTATTTAAAAAGCACATTAAAATTGTCTCTGAATCCACTATAACACTGGGCACTGAACAGCAAACTAAATGACATCTGTCATACTCAAGCCCTGATTGACATTTTTAGCTTTATCATTTGCTCTATTTCAATGTATAGCTAAAATATAACTTTTTATTATTTTATAATATCTTTTGTTAAATATACTTTAAAATGTTAATGCTAATCCCATTTATACTTAATTTGCAGAACCTACCAAGTCAGGCTGTGCTACTCTTGAAAGAAAGTTTTCTTGGTAAAACAAAATATTTTGCTGTGTAAAGAGTTAATTCTTTTTTTTAATTTTCAAAAAAAAATGGTTTGTTTAAATAAAAAAAAAATCAAGTTTGGATGTGTGACTTAAAAAATTCAACTACATTTTATATGTGATGAGTTCACATAAAGAAGGGGCATAGTCGCAGTGGAGAAAAAGGAATTTTTATTGAAGAAATTTTTCCGATATCAGTTTATTTTGATTATTGTTATGTAAAATTTTGAAAAAGGTTCCAGTAAAGCATGAAAGAAGTAATTTGTTTATTTCTCATTTTGTGATACTGCCCATTCTTCCTGTGGACTCCTAATTTACCTTTGCATGGTTGTAAAAACATTTACATGATGTTAATTCTAACAGATGAAAATCAAAATTTGAATGGGGCAAAAGTTTATAACAAGGTAAAATTAGATGCTATTCTTACATTTATAACACCAGCAGCTGTATTGTTTTTCTAAATATGTTAGGCATAAACTTTGTTCATAAAAATCCTTGATTTTTTTTTCTACTTAATTTTCAGTTCCCTGATAATTATACTTATTTAGCCAACAGTAACAGCTGCTTAAACAAAATACATGACGGACTTCTTAGTAACAACATCAAAAATGTTCTGCACCTAGAGCAACTCTTTAGACCGCAGTTACTCTGCTCACATAAATTTCACACAACCACTTCTATCTGTGGTCGATCAGTTCCTTTAATTGTAAGTATTATGATATGTTCATTATGATATGATTGATTTATTTAAAATTTATTTCGGTAAAATTATGCATGACAAAAAAATTAATTTTTCACCGCTACATTGACGTCAATGAGTCTAAAAAAAAAGGAAATTTATTTTAGGACAGAAAACATTGTTTTTTTAATGTAGCTGTTTGCTGTGTAATATAAAAAAATTCACTGAAAAAAGTTTGTGAAATATAATAAATTATAGTAGAGTGATAAAGTCTGTCACCAGATCTGAATTGATCTTCTAACCTTTAATAAGGCAACCCCTGATAAAGTATACTTACTTTGTGTATTTCAGCATTATAATCCTCCCAAAGAAGCTTTAGGCCTGACCTACATATCAGACCTCAGTGAAGAGGATGTTGAGAAACTAAGGAAATTTGCACATGAAGATTTTAAAACTATTCTAAAACTTGATAATATTAAGGCTTCCAAGGCTAAGCCCAAGAGAAGAACATTCGGTTAGTGTGAATGTAGTAAAATGTTTACAAGTTAGATATAACATAATGAAATGATGTCTTATTGTAGGAACATATTAAGAAGGTAGATATAGCATTATAAAGTTATTAGCCTCAATATAGGGAAATATTTACAATGCTAATATAGTGTAATGATTGGGGATGTTCCTGGACTCATGTGTTAAATATGGCTGAAATTCAACATGATTGTCTAAACAACTTACATAAAGTTGTACAAAAATATCATGGCTTGGCAGATTTAACTCATCTTTACTTTGTATCTGTATGAATATTCCATTTTTGTTTGATTCTCTAGTTATTCATATGTTTTGTAGTTATATGTGTTGTAATAAGGACTTACTGTGTTTAATCAACTAGCTACATGATTATGTCATACATCTTCTTTGAGTGACCGTACGATTGTGAAATCTAAATACTTGATATGAAGAACAAAAAAATATTTTATTTAAACAAAATTCTAAGTCTGATTGTTAGTCTCTGCAAAGTTTAAAATGTAATTGTTTCCTTTCTTTTAGATCACGGTGTTTTTGGAACTTCTCTGGAAGCCCTGGTTCATAAAGACATAAAAAAAAATCTCCTCACTATATCTGACAAGAAAGTTCCAGCTGTATTTTCTATGGTGAGCTTTGTCCAATTAATAATGTTTTTTTTATTGTATTAATAATTTAATGAATCAGCTACTTATTTCTTAAGATGGCCATGGGCCAACAGTTGGCTATGGGGATGGATGGTCATGTGGCATAGGTGCTGAATTATTTACCTGAAGGTCCCAGGTTTGATCATCACTGAGAAACTGGATTTTTATTCAGGTGCACTGTTAAAATATTAAATGGATACTGACATTTATTGGGGAAGTGTTGGCACTGCTCTAGTCATCTAAGTATGTCTCCTGTGCTACCTCCATGACCATTGCTTCATCAGCAATGGTATGTTTGCACTAAGGTCACTACAAGAACTGTTTATAATTCATAGAGATATAACATCTCACTCTTAAAGGGACCAAAAATGCATTAGATTAATTAAGACTTGCACATTGCCAGACATCTTTTTCCTACAAATCTTAGACTTGTCACAAATGAACTTGAAAGGTAAATAATAGAATAAATAAGTATTATTGGAAATGAAAGTAATTATAAAATAAATCAGCTTGTAAAGAAACTGAATACAGTCAGTCATCCCTCATTTCCTGCAGTTTATCAGTTCTAGACTTTATCGTGATGGGGGAATTGCCACAAAATAGGATTCTTTATTTATAAATGGAGTATTTTGGTAATTATAGCATGGATATTCTTGTTATCTTTATATGGATAATGCAAATTGAGACCCATTCAAATTGTAATGGCTATCTCCTTGATTTTCTTGCCATCATTGATTATATCCAAGATTTTCATCTTTTCCTTGAGGATAAGCATCTTCTACTGGCACTTAATTTCATTGTTAGAAGGCTTAGAAGTAGCAGCATATTCAGGAGCCATTGTGGGCTTTGATAAAAGTTCTCAGATATCGCAAAACTGGAGCAAAGATGCTACCAATGCATTGTGATGTAGAAGTTTGTATGAGAGAGATGAACTTGTTCAAGGCTGAACCAATCACTTGCCAGTAGAGGGATAGCCAATTAGTGAACAGCATGCTCAGATTGGCTAGGTTTCACCACGCCTGATTTTTAGGAAAAAGTTCTTGACCACACACATAAGGAGTGGTCAAGTGATCAACCAGTTTTTAAGGATATGATACATAGGTCTACAGTTCATACATACAGTAATTTTAACTTACTGTGTTATTCAGTGGTGGATAACTAACTTTTAAAACCAACTATGTGCTGTATAATTTTACTGTCTAGATTACTCTAGATCAACTAATTAATATAATTGAAAAAAAAAACAACAACAATTTGAGTGAAGCCAGGATACTCAAAGAGCAAAGTAGCAGGGACAACTGTACAAAAAACCGAAATAAACCTGATTTGTTCAGCTGAATTATTTTACCCAAACAACTTATTATTTAATGGTTCTGAAAGAGCTAAATAAGTGCATTATATTACAGTAATTACATTTCAAGTCAACATTTAACTGAGATGCTTTTGGGTACAAATACATTTCAGAAAAAAAGTTGCAGATTCTGAAAGGCAAGTTACCATTATTCATGTCAATAAATTGTACCAATTATTTCTAGCACAATGTCATTCAACTAAACCAGTTAAGGCATGGATAGTACCAACTGGATAACAACTTTGACTCCATGGTATAAAAACTATTAATGAGAATGCATGAGTAGTAATGAAGAAAAGCTATGGCTGGCAGGCATCCAACATCATTAGAAGCACAAAATAAAACAGGTGTGGACTGATCAGATCACATCAGAATACTGTCATAAGTTATGCTTCTTTATACCTGCTGGAATCCAAACTGTATAAAGTATCACAAAATTTTGAATTAAGCATTGAAAATCAAATTACTTGAGTTTTTTTTATCCATGAGTGTTTTTTTGCTATGATTTTTCCATAGATAATGGGTTTCAAAGACTTGTTCTCTACACTGTCAAGTTGGCATACTTCCACCTCTTCTGGCCTTAAACACCATATCCATCCATATTGTGGTTTTGTTAATAGAAAACTATAATTGGCTTGTTCTTTGTTAATAACAGGATTAGGCAATCCATATTGTGGTTTTGTTAGTAGAAAACTACTTGGTTTTTCCTTTTTAATAACAGGATTAGTCTTCATGTTGACAGCTTTAAAAATAATAAATGACAAGATTATAATTAGATTTTTTTAATTCCTTCTTATGTATTTAATATATTACGGCTGATTTATTTCTTTAGTTTGTAAAATACTTTGAGAAGAATGGTTTAAAGGTTGAAGGTATTTTTAGGGAGCCAGGTGCACCAGATAGAATCGAGGTAAGTAAATTTATGTATTATTTATGGAAATTGATATATTTCTTATTATTCATAGAATTTATTTTTATTTAACTTGTTTTGTCTGGAGAGGCTTTTTTTTTCAAAAAAAATTCACCACATGCTGTGACTTACATTTGGAAGTACAAAGATTACATGAAATATATTTTAACTCTGTTTAGACTCAAATGAATTCTAAACTGTGTTAATTTATATTTTAATAAGGTGTATCATAAATGATACTTTATAAACCTTGGACTTGAATACATTTTTCGACACATTCTCTTAACCAAGCCATTATCGTTATCCTAACTTTGTTGACTTAAATTATAAGGAGTA
Source organism: Bulinus truncatus (assembly GCA_021962125.1). Classification (NCBI taxonomy): domain Eukaryota; kingdom Metazoa; phylum Mollusca; class Gastropoda; family Planorbidae; genus Bulinus; species Bulinus truncatus. The sequence continues at coordinate 1,574,229 of JAGDYQ010000207.1, read as the reverse complement.
AACTTTGAGAGGAGAGTTTAAAGCTTAGGTGATGACCCTCCCTGGTAGCATAACTACATTTACAAAGAAACTATGTATGTATTTATACTTTTTTGGCCAGAATATGTATCCTTATTGTTCTAAAAAGTCTCAAAGAAGTATTCATTATAATTGTTGATGATCCACTTTTTATGTTTTAGTAACAGCATTAATAGCAAAAAAATACCTAAAACTTATCCTCCTTCGGATATCTTTTCATGAGTATTTCAGGGACGGTTTTCATACTTAAGAAACATACTAATCATGGTGAATTATTTTTCAGAGATTTAGAGCAAATTTAACAGATAATTTTTACAAGAACCCTAACTACTCAATTAATGATGTGCCCAACATAACCGTTCATGATGTGGCACAAACTTTCAAAGCTTTCCTTAGAGAATTGCCAACATCAATTGTATCAAGTGACAGATTTGAAGTTTTACCTGATTTATCTAGTGAGTTTCATTTTTTTTCATTATAGATAAAAATTGACAGTTTCCATGCTAATTTGAGTAACTTTCTGTGATTTCTTAATAAATATTGAAAATTTAAATACAGTAATTTTAAAATCTGAACTTTATTGGGTTCTGGAAATCTGTTGATATCATCATCCCTAAGTTCTCTACCAGATTTTATTTTTCCTATACAAATCTTTAAAAATATTCCTGGATCCCTGCAAAGTCATTTTTTTCAAATTATTTTTTTTGCGGAAAATATTTATGATTTTTAGGCAAATTAGAATATTAAGAAGGCAAATAATTTTTTTTCAAAAAAATTTGGTGTTTGGATTAAAATTATCAATATACTTATCCTGTTACTAAGAACAATGAAATTTAAGTATTGATGCTGTTTTTACTGAAACATTGTCGTTATTCGCTTGTATCACTATGACCTTATATATTCCTTTTCTAGGTTTACCTATGGAAGTGCAAATTAAAGCAACCAACTTGTTTATTATAACAATGCATGTAGAGTACAGAGACAGCTTGCTGGTAAAATTTAAAAGGATGATTGATGCAGTAGCCTAACTAGCATTAAATGTGTCAGGGTTGAACTTTAAAATGTTGTCCCATGCTAAAATACACTTAAGTGGTAAAAATGCAATCCCTTTCTAGTGGCAATTTACAGGCAGTCAGAACGGATACCCCCCCCTCCCGTCAAGCCTCTAGTAACCCCACTGGGTTGATACTGGTCTAATTTAATTTAATTAATTTTAGTGATAATTTACTTTCAAGCAATTTTATGAGAGTTTTCACTGTAATTTTTTTTTTATTAGATACAAAAACAACAACGGACATCAATAAAAAATAATTCAAAGAAACAAAACAATCCTTCAGATTTTGTAGATCTTTTTAATGATAATGGTTTAAACAAATCATTAGATCAGTCTACATGATAGTTTAATTTCTACATGATGTTGATCTAATTTAAAAGTTTTTATTTTTATAATTTATTTTATGCGTAAAGGAGAGAATTGTATTTTCTTGATTTTCAGGTGTTCCTTAATCTGATGAATTCAGTTTTGTTAAAGCAAAATTTAAACAAAATGAACAATACAGAGCTGGCAGCCTGCATGACTTCTTGCACGTTTGCAATGCCTGAAGATTATCCAGATCTGGAGTCGAGTTTAAAATATTATGAATGGTTTAAAATATTGGCCAATTACAACAACAAATTATTTGTTGTAAGTATTTATATATAGAGAGATAATACATGATTAAAAAAGAACTAACCCATTAAACTCTTTTTTTTTTCCTTTGTTCTTTTCTTTCATCTGATTTTTTGTTTTCTATGTAGGTTCCTCATAAGTTATTACATCAAGTGAGGCAAAAGAATGATGATGTAAGTTTAGGAATGTTTAATTGATTTAGATATTTTGACATTTTCCCATCACTTAGATGAATTAAAAAAGTTCCCTTAACCCTAATGGGTCATCGAGGCAGATAAAGTGTAGAATTCATCTGTTTCTGTAACCTCGGCATATGAAGGGGTTGTGTGGTTAACACAACGCCCAGCCGCCTTTACTCCCCCAACTTAAAGTCAGGTACCCATTTAAAGCTGGGTGGACTTGGGGACTATCACCAGGACCTGAAAAAATCCCAAGGTTCTCACTGAGATTTGAACCCGGGACCCTCCGGTCGACAGTCAAGCGCTCTACGCCGCACGACCACCCGTCCCCTTGATGAATTAAGGCATGTACAATTTTTTCTGCTTGTAAACTAGTGATTAAACTGTATTAATACACATACAGTTTGAGTGACTGACTTTAGTGATACATTGTTAGTGATTGACTTTAGTGATACATTGTTAGTGATTGACTTTAGTGTTACATTGTTGACCATTGACTTGGGTTACACATTTTTTTCTTTTGTTTAGAAAGCTGGGCCAAAAGGAAGAAACTACATGGATCCTCAATTATTGGTAAATATTGCAGTAGTTTTAAACTTATCAGATTTCTTCCTGACAAAAAGGTTCAATTACATAAAGTTTTGTCTCTTTTGGTGTAGATGTCCAAAGTTGAGACAGACATTTCTGTTCATCCACTAGAAGGGAAGCAGCAGACTTATAAAATAGATACCAATACAACTGCCAAAGATATTGTTGAAAAGTAAGAATGAATTTTAAATTTCATTTCATCAGCTTTGTAAAAAAGGAAAGGCGTGTTTAATGTGTGGAGGTAAGATAACAACCTGAATGGAGAAAAATACACTGCATGTAATTTATTATCAATTGAAAGTAAGCATTGTAAACAGCAAAATCTTTTATATTCTTTTTGTATGTGGACTTGAATGTTCTCTAAAAGCTTAAATCACTTGGTATCATTTCTCTGCTTAATACATTTTCTTTTTTGTGTTTTCCACCTTTTTTCCTCAATGCTCTTGAATATGCATCATGATTGATTCTCAGAAAATGAGATCACAGTTTCTTCACTGTCCGTTCTTCTTACCAACTTTTATTTTTATTTAACTTGTTTTGTCTGGGGAGGCTTTATTTTTTAATTCACCAAAATAATTTACAGGGTATTTACATTTTTTAAATACAAAAGTTGTAATTTTTTAATGTCTATAATTGTTCATTAGTCAGAAATTGGGAGAAGTGAAATATACAATGAAAACAATCTACTAAGAAGACTAAAATATTTTTAATGAGATTTGTAAATAGCAAGGTCATTTATGAGGAGGATCATTAATTCTCAGAAAAATTCCATGTTGAATATGGTGATCAAATATTTTTATTTTGCTTAACGCTCATTTTTTTTCCCACGTTTTTTTTTTAAATAGTCATTAGTGCTTTTCATAAAAAAATCTTTTTTGTTTTATTTAGGTTTTTCAATTTTTTTTTTATGAGGCAGATTTGTATCCTCACAAGCCACATTAGGGAACATTCATTTAAGTCATTGTTTTATTTTTGTCCCAAGGGCTGCACATGGTGGAGGGGGGCAGGCTGATCACTTGTCAAGGGCCACTTGTCAGAGAAGCCCCCCCATTGTCTTAGTTTATCAAGGGCCCCAGAATTCCTGGCTGCAGCCCTCATGTACCTTGCTTTAACAAATATTTCTTCATCTATTATATAATTGAAAATGGTAACCCTATTTGAACTGTATGCATATTTTTAGGGCTGGAGTGGCTAAGATGGATTACTATCTCCATGAAGTTGGTGGAAACATTGGTAAGAATAAATAAATGTTATATACAATTAAACCTAAGTTGCTAAAAAAAAATACCTGAAATCCATATGACTTAATTCTGAAGCAGATATTTTTCCATTAGAAATAAAGGAAATTAGGACACAGCTCTAATATAACTGGAGTGTGCACTAATCATATTTAAATATTAACTAGCATCATGAAATATATGCTGTACCATATTGATGGCTTTTTCACTTGCATATCAAAATGTTCACATCAGTACCTCAACTTCCATCTCTAAAGGATAAATATAGTGAAATTAATAAACAGATGATCTTTCATTTAATATTTCATGCAGCTTAATTTTTCCTCTTAAAATATATGTCTGAAGTATTGTTTTATTACGAATGTACATTAGTTTTTTTTAATATTCAAGCTGATGTTTCTAAGTAGCCATTTTGGTTTGTTTACCAATTTGAAAAATTATGGTAATCCATTCTGGACTGGTATCTAGGAATGTGGTGAATTCCAGAACTGTTTGGCTACGATGACATTCTAATATATTAATGTAAACAATTATTTATTCAAGTTTGATGTTTCTAAGCAGACGTTTTAGTTAGTTTAACAATGTGAAAAATTGCACTTGTGTGAAAAAAGTCTTCTTGCAGTTGAAAAAAAAAAAGGTTTGCTACTCCACAATGGAAATCTGGACATTAACAAATATTTTGATAAGTTGTCATTGCAGCAAAAAGGTATGGGGTTTGCAAGGTCTAGAAACCAGAGTTTCAGACTGATGCTACTTATTAGGTCTATCAGTTTGGCAGTACATATTTATTATGGTTCTTTTAACTCAATAAGCACTCAGTTCTTTTAACTCAATAAGCACTCAGGTTGTGTTAGAGCTCAGTGAACTAGAATGATTCGTTCTGAAAGATTTTTAAAAAAATGTAATATAAAGTAGTGTAATTCAATAATCACGTAGGATGGCTTTCACTGTTAATAAGTATTACGTTAAAAGGAAAAAATGTTTTTAAAATATGTTTTTTATTAAAAAAGTAAAAAATAGATTTTTAGATTCTACAAATGTTTATAAAAATTGTGATGACTATGATAAAGGTGTGTTGCCTGTTATTAGCAACATGACAACATTACCTGAGTGTCCCTGCTTTCAATGAGAACTGGAAAATTTTTCCAGGTGAAATTTGTATAAGTCCCCCAAGTCCACCCCTCTTTAAATGGCTACCTGACATTAAGAAAGTAAAGCTGGTGGGTGTTGTGCTAACCACCACACAATCCCCTCATTTGCCTAGGTTATAGAAACAGATTAGTTCTACACCTGCCCTGATGGCTATTAGGCTGAGGGAACTTTACTTTTTGTCACAACATTATATTATAGTATGAAGTATTTTGTTGTCCAACTTTGCACTTGAAAAACTATTCCATTAGTGGTTTACAGATTCTATGAGATAAACATCTCACCCTTACAGAGACTTGTAAAAGTAAATAAAAATAAAAATATTAGAGATTTGCTCCCATACCTATTTTAGACATCCTGATTTCTATAAATACTGGTATGATGATCTTAGGGAATTTTTTCCACTTTTGAGAGTCATAGAGCATTTGAACTAAGGAGTTGTTTAATATTAGTTTTGTTATTCTAAACATAATGTTGTTTGAAAAGTATATTTCTATTATGCTATACACAGTGTCTTTGCATCTATTATCAACTTTGAAAAAACTTTCAATCTTTTTTCTTGAAAGGTGAACGATGTCTTGACCCAGACACTCTTGTATTGGAGGTTTATCGAGCAAATCCATATGCCAAGTGGATGATTAAACACAAGAAAGGGAGATAAACAGGATATAGATTTATGTCTTTTTCCTGGCATTGTTTTTTAAGCTTTCTTAACAATGCATTGCAAAGATTCTAATTACATCATAATTTGCAGCTGATAAAATGTATAAAAAAATTATATATTCTTCTGGTCAGACAACCTGTTTGATATACATGTATATTGTATGCTATTAAAAATGAAAATGTCTAATGGTACCAAGTGCTTTTAATACTCATTTAACATCTTTTTTTTTATTATACATCTGAAAATTTTATTAATAGAAATTCTTGTGATTTATTTTTCCATATAATATAAATCTAAAAAAAGAATTATAGTTTGAAATGTACTAAAAAATTATCACTGGAAACAATACAAGTTTATCAGAAATCTGAAAAATCTTTTTTTTTAAATTTAATTTATTAAGTTTCTAATTCAGTTATTCAGCTTTTTTTTTTCTTTTCAATTTATTTACAAAAACTGAATATTATTGACATTTCTTTTAGAAAAAGGAAATTTTCTTTAAAAAATGTCACCATTTAAAATTTTTTATTAACAACATTGTTCATATAAACAAGTGGGACACTGGAGTAATATTAAAACTTAAATTAATAATGAATTAAATCTTAATACAATTTGAAATTGATTTTAAAAAAGGGTTTCAAAGTTTTTAAAAGTTTCCTTACCTACATCATACATTTCATGTCACACACAATGCTCAATGCTAGATGGACTCAGCAACACCCAGATAATGATCCAATACATATTTTTTCACATGAGACCACTGTAACAGAGATCTGAACTTAAGATATATTACATTTTACTCTGGATTTCTTGGCTGAAGATATAGAGATATGTTACATTTTACTCTGGATTTCTTGGCTGAAGATATAAAGATATGTTACATTTTACTCTGGATTTCTTGGCTGAAGATATAAAGATATGTTACATTTTACTCTGGATTTCGTGGCTGAAGATATAAAGATATGTTACATTTTACTCAGGATTTCGTGGCTGAAGATATAAAGATATGCAGGGTTGTTAGTATCGAAGTATCGGTATCGACCAATACAGTATCGGCGATACTTTTTCAGTATTGGTTGCTGTATTGCCGATCCTTTTTGTATCAAGTATTGATTTGTGTATCGCCGATACATTTTAAACGAAAAATTTTCGATACTCGATACCAATACTTTTCTGTTGCCACTATTCGCTAATTGCAGAATAACAATAGCGTTTTTAATACATTGTTTTAAAAGTAATCTTCATAAATTCAATCACAGCTTGTAATGATAACCATCAACCCTATCAATATTAACACCACCCACCTCCCCACCAAGACAACTTTGATCACAAGGCTGAAGTTGAACAAAACTTAAAGCGTGTTTGCAGTGCACTGAGTGAGTTTCTACTCAACTTACTCGGCAGGGTGGTGTAGCTTCAATACAGTCAGCAGTGCAGTTTTACTGCACGTCGGCAGAACCAGCTTAATAGTAAAAGTTCTGCTGAAGTAGACAGATATCTTGAAGATAACTCATCAGAAATGCTGTCATTAGCACCCTACTCAACCAACCCAAGCATTAAGAAACTATATTGCTGAGTTGATCGGCTAGTGCTGAGTTGAGCGCCTGTTTTCATTAGGTGGGCGTATTTTTATGCCATCACTTTCTAGGCTAAGCAATGATCGTTTTGAAATGATGGTCTTTTTACGTACTGCCAAGTGATGAAATAATAAAGTTCCATTAGCCCTGACGGGCCATCGGAGATTCATCTATTTCTATAACCTCGGCATATGAAGTGATTGTGTGGTTAGCACAACGCCCAGACGCCTTTACTTCCCTAGCTTAAAGTCGGGTACCTATTTAAAGCTGTGTGAACTTGTGGAAAAATTCCCATTGTACTCACCGAGGATCGAACAGTCGAGTATCTACACCACTTGGCCATCCGTCAAGTGCTAAAGTGATAAGCATTAAAATTGTGCTTTGACATTGTATTTTATTGTTTTTACTTTTTTTTTAAACTTGAAAAGCGTGCACTCATTATATTTTAAATAAAAATATTTTATTATTCTCAAAAGTATTGGTAATGTATTGGTATCGATTTTGGCAATACATTTTTACTTGAGTATTGGTATTGGTATTGGCGATACTATTTTCATGAAGTATTGGTATCGGTATTGACAATACAATTTAAAAGTATTGTTAACAACCCTGAAGATATGTTACATTTTACTCTGGATTTCTTGGCTGAAGATATAAATAGAGGGTATTATGAAACCTTAATTATGGGCAATCAATTTAACATATTTTGTTCGTAGAAAAACTGTCTATTCAACGGCTTACAGCAGACGTTCTGGCCATAAACTAGGTGCATGTTTTTTTTTCAATGTTGCCTTGATATACATGTGTCGAAAGGTTCTATTGGCTACAACTGTAACCAATGTGATACAAAAAGTAGCCAGATTTTTTTTTACAGGTAAGCAGGACAAAGCCAAGAGAGGCTGTGCTGACTACCAGGGGACATAAAACATTTCCTAGTTTGATAAAAAAAGTGAGACATGAAGATATGATTACAATCAGTTATAATATATGTCAATATAGCAGTAGAATTATGTCCTTGAAGAAAACTAAATTACCAAATATCTGGAACATAAAATATTGTACTATGTTCATAACTCCCCATCATTTGCTCTCTATGTGTGGCCGTTGTAGCGAAAATTAAGTTTATGCCATTTCAGGGAAATGATAAATAGAACTTCAAATTAAAGCTGGAGATGCAAAAGTTGGATTTTTGAAATTTATCACGTTTGAGTATGCACAGACTTTGTAGGGGCGGTTAACGTATTTTATTTGATAGGAATTTAACCAGTGGGAGGCACAAGCGATTGTGTAATCAGCTGATATATAAGAACGGCTGTTATGTCACATTGAAAAATATATACAGAGCCTATCGGATAATGGCGTGCGTGTGTGTAGGTTGGGGGTCATTGAACTCTGGGGAATGTATCCGAGAAGCAGCGGTTATAAGCACTGCATTGGGCGAGGGCGAATTCAATCTTTGAGCTAATGTGTAAGTGAAGTGGCTTTAAACATTGCATTGCAAAGCTTTGAGGATAATAAGAACGCATAGTGTATTGATATGTGTGTGTGCACAATAGTGGGGTGCATCATTCATTTTCCCATGCACGTGAGTAATTGAGCTTGTAAATTTCTGATAGTTCTTTGCTTGTAAATCTCAACCGTGTATGTTTTATTTTATTTTTCAAGCTAGTTAGCAGGCCCGTAGCGTGCGGGGGGGGGCAGCCCCCCTGCGTTTTGTCTGCCCCCCCCTCAGCTTATTTGTTCTACTTAGTAAAATGTATTACCTGGCAGGCTAGCCCCCCTGCTATTGCCTGGCCCCTGCAATAGAATGCATGGCCCCTGCTGTAGAAGTTTCTCGCTACGGGGCTGCTCGTTAGTTATCTTTATCATGTTAGTGTGTTGTGTCAAGACAACTCACGGAACTTGACTAATACTCTCAAATCTTTGGGTGCAGATGCTGCATTTAAATAAACATTATTGATTATGCGTCATTTATTCGAGAAACGCAGCATTTCCGTCTGGGTCGACTGACAAAAATATTAAAAAATGAATATAACCTAGACATTTCGACCATCTTTTTTGGACGTGTTCTGGCGAAAATGTACCATCTAATGCTATTTCCGCGGCATCAAACCGTGTTGAACTTAACGCTGAGTCGTTTGCTGTCAGTTGCTGCCAGTTGTCCAACTACGTCCACCTCTGGCTACTACGTCAAAGATCTCCAACGGAAGTCTTTTACCGATACAAGTAAGTACCACACATTGCAGAGAGGGTAAAATGTGAGTTATTCAAATCCGTATCAATAAATTGGATTAATAAAAATGATACAATTTCGAAATAGTTGTTATCCACATTTTTATCAACCATGTTTTCGGTTTAGATACTTCATGCTCAGTGACGCCGAGAGCCAACACTGGCCCCAGGGCAGGACATCATTGCGGGCCCCTTAATAAACAATAAGTCGTGAACAAATTGACATGGTCGGGGCGGCCGGGCCCCCTTACAGATGCGGGCCCCTGGCAATGACCCCCCCTGCCCCATCTCGGCGTACCTGTTCATGCTACACATTTACAAAGGATAGTTAGTTTCATTTCGACTTTAGGTCTCCCCACTGGTGCCACTATCTACGTTAAACGCACAATAGTCTCAAATGTCTGCGCGGCTATAGCCGTACCAACATAACCGCTGTTAGGGCTAAAGAGTAACCCCCCTTTATGGCAGTTGTGGCGAACATAAGGCACGCGACTAAAATAATACTTCCTTTAATTTTAATTGGAGTGTTGGCACTTTGGATAGTTTTTCTCTGATGTGAGAAATTCTGCTCTGTGTTATTTGAAACTTTTTCAAAAGTTAATGCAAGACTTTTTTTTTATCAGCATCATTTATTCTTTCCCAATACTTTGCAAAACTTATAGAGATAAGCAGTGCTCGATTTAAGAAAAAAAAAACCAGTGCCGGGGATGAAAAAAAAATGTATGCAGAGCCGGGGATAAATATCTATGGTTTCATCCCCGGCAGGGGTATATTAGCTAAAGCAGAGCCGGGGGTGACAGTACTCAATGCCGGGGATATCCTAGCATCCCCGGCGGTAAATCGAGCTCTGGAGATAAGTGAAAGTATACACAGTGCTGCTTACAAAACTTGACTATAATTTTGGTGGAACAAGGCAGAAACTTTCAGATATTTTGAGTTCCCTAGTTAAAATAACCGTGGGAGACCTGACAGCATCATATTTGTTAGAAGTTTTTATTACAAATAGGCCTTTGGCAATGGAGGCCTTATGTGGTCAAATAATTTGACCATAAGAACAGCCCTGTTAATATGCATGATACTTTTATTTAGAATTTGACGAGAAATAACACTTATTAAGTGTAAATTATAATATAATTAGTTAAAATCTGTTCAGCAAAATGTTTTCTTTTTTTATCTACTATTGAAAAAAAATCAGGTAAAGGCTTTGAACAACTCAGTAAATCCCAGGCAAATGGTGTATGGAGATGTCTTCAAATAATCAACACCACTCTTTGTCAGCTACAGAATGGCAGTAGATCTAATCTCATTGTGAAATATTTAGCACACAAAAGACAAGTGAGTAAATATAAAGGTATATATATATATATATTTCTTTAGGACTGAAGAGCTGGAAGTAACATACTGACTTTACCTTTACTAAATAGTTGAAAGAAATAGACTGCTTACACTGATAAATCATTCATACTGATTATTCCAATGCAAAAAGGTTGAAAAAATATGGACTGAGTACACCAAAACACATCTTTGTCTTAAGCCATTTTATTTCGAACCCATTTTAAAACAAATGTTTCTGAAACCACTTTTTCACTGGCCATCATAGTAAAAGATTGTATAAAAATTTGTTTTTAATTTTCATTTACAACTTTCCTTGTAGAAATTTTTGAATGAAAATGGTAATGCTATGTATATTTCTTATATTTTGTAGTACCCACCTAATCAAGCTGTGACACTTATAAAGGAATGTTTCCTAGGTACAAATATTTTGTTTTGTTATAGAGTTGTTATATGTTGTTTTTATATTTTACAAATGAAAGTTTTCAAGATGTTTGTGTTAATAACTGAAAAAAAATTAACTAGATTTTACATTTCCATCTGATATTGAATATAACAGTATATTTAAAAGCATTTTTATTTGTTTATTCTAAAAGATGAAAATCCAAATCTAAATGGGTCAATTGCCAGAGTTCATAAAAAGGTAAAATAACTAAATATTTGAATGTTGGTTTTGATGGGGAAAAATAAATGTAATGTCTTTCAAATGATTACATAAAAAGTTAATGCTTTCAGCGTACAATGTATTATTTATATCATTTTTTAACATGTTTACTGAAAATTGTATCTGTAATATAATTATTTTAATACAAATTATGCTGTCATTGTTTTACGCATACAATTCTGACATCTGTTTATAGTCTCTTTTAATTTAATAGGAATAAACTTTGTTAATATAATGCTACTATTTTTTTTTTGTACAAAAGTTTCAGTTGCCTGATAATTATGTTTATTTAGCTAATCAAAATAGCTATTTAAACAAAATACACATAGGACTCCTTAGTTACAACATAAGAAATGTTCTGCAAGTAGAGCAACTTTTCAGACCACAAATAATCTGCTCACATAAATTTCACACCACAAGTTCGTTCTGTGGCAAACAACTTCCTTTTATTGTGAGTTGCAAAACATTGCTATGTTCAGTTTGAAATTTTTTAATTCATTTTGTTATATATATATATATATATTTTTATATTTATTATGATTGGGGTATGGATGGTTGTGCAGTGTAGTTGCTTGACTGAAGGTTCTGGTGCTTGCTGAGAGACTGTATTATGTCAGATTGTCATGTTTGCCAAGCTTAAAACGGGTAATTACATTAGTTGGGGAAATGTGGTAATTGTCCTTCTCCAACTCATGTACGAATATCTCCCATGGTGTCTCCGTGGCCATTGCAGTCTTGGCTATGGTGGGTATGAAAGTGATGCATCATAAAAATCTTGCTATAAGAGGTTTATAGCATATAAGAGATGACATCTTATGCTTACACAGACTTTACAACAAAATAATTTTTAACATTTGTATTGAAAACAGCAAATTTATTCTTTTGAAAAAATATATACAAATTTAGAAAATTTATTTATAAAATGTAATTAGCTGATGTATAATTTATAAAAAAATAAGTATCAATAATAAATTAAAAGTAGCATTGGAAATAGGCCTTGAATCCATATCTGAAATAATCATAAAACCATTATGAACAACTAATAAATTTGTTTAATGTATGAATTTCAGCCTTTTGAACCTCCTAAAGAGGCATTAGGCGTGACCTTTATGCCAGATCTCAGTGATGTGGATAGAGAAAAGATAAAGAAAATGGCCTATATAGATTTGAAAAGCTTCCTCACCAGTCATGATATTCCGTTTACAAAGGTCAAGTCCAAAAGAAAATCTTCGGGTGAGTTTTAATGGAGGATATTTTTACAAGGTAATAAAACGATTAGTCTCAATGTAGGAAAATATTTACAGAAAGATTAAATGTAATAAAGTGATTAGTCTCAATGTAAAAAAAATATTTGCATGGAGAATTAAAAAAAATAAAGTGATTAGTCTCAGTGTAGGAGTATATTTAAAAGGAAGATATCAGGCAATAAAATGGTTAGTCTCAGTGTAGGAATATATTTAAAAGGAAGATATCAGGCAATAAAATGGTTAGTCTCAGTGTAGGAAAATATTAGCCAGGAAGATAAAAGGTAACGAATGATTGGACTCAGTGTAGATATATATTTGCTAGGAAGATGAACAGAATGTACTACAGTGAGCTAGTCACAGGACTCAGTTGTGCTGAGAGAAAACAATCAAACTTTATCTTGTTTATTGTTGTAAAAAAAAAAGGTCAGCATTGCAGATTTAACTCTTCTTCGCATCCATCAACTTTTTGGTCTGTACAGTATGTTTTTTTCAATTCTCTCATATAAATTTTTATTGTAACCATACAGCTATAGAGACTATGTTTTATCAACTGATTACACTGTAATATCAATTAAAATGTTATTGTCTCCTTTTATTTTAAACTATTTTTAGATCATGGAGTGTTTGGAACATCATTAGAAGCTCTCGTTCAAAAAGACATAAAAAAAAATCATCTTTCTGTTAACAGCTTGAAAGTTCCAGCTATATTCTCTTTGGTGAGCTTCTTCTCAATTTGTTAATTTTTTTATTGCAAGTTTATCTTGGGTGAAACTGTAGCTAGCTATTGTGGTGGCCAGTTTTCTTTTATTATGACAGTTATACTTCTTAGCTAAATAAAGCTAATAATAAAAATGTAATGGAAAATAGTAAAACAAGTACAAATGAGCAAAGCTATGTGGTAATGGCATTTAATATTGTTGGTGTTTTGCATCTGCTTTGATTGTCCCACAGATAGTTTGAAATGTGTGATGACAGATCACAGTTGTAAAGTTAAAACAAATAAAATTACAAAAGGATTAACATTTTTTAGCACCCTTTCCCTGCCTTTATTACAGCCCTGAATCATTGTTTCCCTTTTTATAAATAAATAGCATATAAAATTAAATGATAAAAAAAATTCCCAGCTAATAAGCTCCCAACTATTGACATCAAAATCTTCTATAGTAGATCACTAATACTGGTGTGTTATTTAATACTGTAGAAAAGATATGCATGTATTATATACAGGGAAGAAACTTTTTCTATGTAGTATTTCAAATAGCAGGAAAATACATTCAATCCAATGAGCAAAATAAAAGAAAATCAAAATTTTATTTTAATATTAAGATCTCTGGAATAAATGCCACAATAGCCATCAAACACAACACTCTGTGATACTTTTGATTTAGTCGCACAGAGATCACTAATAGATGCCTTTATCAGGCCTATATAGTACATGCAAGTTTGATAAAAGCCTGTTAAAACCTATCAAAGAGTTGATTTAATAGAAAAAATGTAAGTCTCTATTTACCACCAAAAAGTTTTGCTTCTTTGTTCAAAACAGGTCAAATGCATTAATTTTTAGGTACACTCTACTTAAATGTTTATACTTAGTGACACTGAAAGCAAAAAGTCTTCAAGGTTTAAAATTAATTTTTCTCCACTTTTTTATTGTTGTGACCAAGCCTGTTCTTCCAGTTAACCGTTCAATTATCAATAAATGATAAAAAATTCTCAAGTTTTGTAATTTATGAGGTTTGATTGTTTTTGTTAGATTGCCAAATACATTGAGGAGAAAGGTTTAGAAACAGAAGGTATTTTTAGAGTGCCAGGTTCAGCAGAAAGAGTAGCAGTAAGTTAATTTTTATACACAATCCATCATGTATATTAAAAAATTTGGTTAGAAATCATTGTATCTTTTATTTGCAGTTATAACAAAAATTGTCAAGAATAATTAGCTTAATTGTCAAATACTGCACCAGAAATGATCTCCCTTGGAGACATTTTTATTTTTTGACCCGCATTGGAAAAAGAAATTTTCCCCTTTAGCCCATAATTAATAAAACAGCTGAGAAAAATTATTTTTCTTTCAGAGTTTGAGAGCAGATTTAGAAAATTTCTATGTCAACCCTTACTACTCAATTGATGTGCCCAATGTATCCATTCATGATGTGGCATCAATATTCAAAGCCTTTCTTAGAGAACTGCCAACTTATTTAGTATCAAGTGATAGATTGGAAATATTTCCTGACATATCTAGTGAGTTATCTACTTGTTGAATTTTTAAAAATTCCTTATCTAGCATGTAGCTTTTTATTATCCCTATATTAACTTTGAATTACTTGCTTTTGTTCTCGTAAATTGTTTCTGTTCCTATGATTAAAAAAATAAACATAAGAATTGATGATGTGTTATTAAAACATTATTCCTTAAAAAAATATTTATATTTGTTTGTATATAAATGAATTTATAAATTTCCCTCCCAGATCTTCCAATGAAAAGTCAAATTAAAGCAACCAACTTGTTTATTTTATCAATGAATGAAGAGTATCGAGATACGCTGTTGGTAGGTTACAAATTCTTTATTTTATAAATTCTTTATTTTATTTTTTTTAATTATATTGATTACAATTAACAGACTAAGTTTACTATAACGATTCCTTTCGCATTTCTTTGCTTTTTGCAGTCCTGTATAGGCCATGGGTGGCTCTTTTTTGATTTTTGTGCGACTCCAAATCAAAACATTTTTTTCTTTTTTTAGCTAATTTTTCACTAAAATCTTTATTAAATGTCTATGGTGCTGCTCTTTGAAGAATGTCTTTATAATTATATAACATTGCTCTCATCAGGCTTATGTGGGCGACCCTGGTAAAGGCTATGTTTTGATAATTACATGAATAAGATTTCATAAATGATTGCTTAAAGCAGTGGTCCCCAACCTTTTTCTCGCCAATGTTTGATAATTTCACTGTGGCCTGATGGGTGGGGGTTAATTATTTATATTTTAGATTAGCTCCCAGCTAACCTCTCATCCATAGAAAGGAAATAATTAAATGTTTCTTTGGTGGCCCAGTCCCATTTGATCCACGAAATGGTTCAGGTCCACGGCCTGAGGGTTGGGGACCACTGACTTGAAGTATCCGAGGTTTCATGATGTTTTGTTATTTTTATTAACAGAATGGGGGAGAAGGGGGTCTGGAAGATATGTCTTCTCTCTTCTAGATGTCTTTTATTAGCTATCTGAGCGAAGAACAGTCAAAACCTACATTAAGCATTCCAACAAATGACAGCGCTAAATGAAACAATGTCAAATAACTATAATATCCATTTAGAATGTATGCCTATATTTGTATACCCCTATCCCTCCTATTACATGGTAGATTTGTTGCCAGAAAATTCAATTTTATGGGAGGCCATCAGAAAAAAGGCAAAAATGATAAAATTAAATACTTTTTTCTAAAACTAAGTGAAAACTTTATTTTGATTTAAAAATGCTAACAAAGCTGTTAATTCCCTTGATTTTTTTTTAAGTAAAGCAGCTAACATGTAGATCTCAACACAAAATACTCCAAAATGATCATTTGACTTTGGTATTTTCTAAAAAGTAAAGTTCCCTTAGCCCTTAAAGGACCATCGGGGCAGATGAAGTGTAGAATTCATCTGTTTCTATAACCTCGACATATGAAGGGATTGTGTGGTTAGCAAAACGCCCAGCCGCCTTTACTTCCCCAACTTAAGTCAGGTACCCATTTAAAGCTGGGTGGACTTGTGTGATGACTTTGACACCAATTTCACCTGGAAAAATTCCCAAGGTTCTCACTGAGATCGAACCCAGGACTCTCAAGTCAACAGTCGAGTATCTACACCTCTGCCATCCATCCCGAAAAACACATAACACTTTGAGAATTCCAAAATTTCATGTTCTTTTTGGCATATTTATACATGTATTAACATTTTTATTCTTTATTACATGCTGATGGATAGAAAGTGGCAATTTTCTTAAGATAGTGAAATCATGTAGTAGGAATCTGTGTTGTAGCAGGGCTAAGTGTATTTATTAAGTACATATTGAACAGTAATTTTTTATTTTAATAATTTTTTTAGAATTTAAATTTTACTATCAGTTTTAAATGAATTATTAAAAAAAATAAAAAAGAACATTCCAGTGACTAAAGAGATGTAGAAAGTTTTCTTTTTTTAAAGAAATCACAAAATCAACTAACTTTATATTCTTACAGGCATTTTTGCCCCAACAAAACTTAACTTTTATGATTTAAAAAAAGAATTTTTATAATTAAACTAAAGCAGTTTTTAAAACACAATATAATTGTTCACACTGCTACTAGACTGACTGTTAGTGTTAGACGTATCAAAGTAAAACACTGTTCCAGAGTCAAGATTTCACTAAATGTTTCAAAATGTTTTATCGGTCCTGTCATAAATGAACATATATGTGAACAGACTATACATCCATGATACATATAGATGCTTACATTTTATAAAAAGAGATCATTTTTCTGAATGAAAAGGATTTACTAATTTTGATTATGTTTTCATTTTGATTGGTACTAATTCAAGGCCATCATAATGGAAATGAGGAGATTAACATGACATTGAATTTTATATAAACTGTGGGTCTTTTTGTGCAGAGGATACTTCCCACAAAATTCAGCATAAGAAAATGCATAAAGACCACATAAGGTGTAAAAATAGGAATATGTTTCAAAGAGGTTACAAGCTAATACCCAATTATAATAACCAATTAACTTAATTTAGACAAATACAAACATGTACACACTACTCCTAATAAAGGATTCTATGGCAAAACTATTGCTGTGAATATTTTCAATGTGAGTATTAAAAAATAAAAAAAAAACTGGTGCTTGTGAAATCCTCTTGTTGTGATAATTAATCTTGTAATATTAAAATCTGACAGTAGACATATTATTACCCAATTTTTTTTTATTTGTTTGTAACAAAAATACTAGTAACAGTACAATATATTATGTATTATTTTTGTAAAAAAGTGTTAATAATAACTAAAAAAATAGTTAGTTTGAAAGTAGTGTGATATTTTGTTGACTGCCTGTTAGAAAAAAGTTAATCTGTACATGCTTTTCCAAACAAAATTTTTTTAAACAAAAACTGTATAACTTTAAATTTTCATTAAAAAAATCGACATAAAAAAAAGACTGTAGATTTCATAAAAAAAGTTAAATTTCACAAGCAATATTAAATGCTGAACTATGGCTTTCCATACTTAAATATAAAATCAGACATTAATGAAAGTTTGGAGCCACAGTTTGATTCTAAAATATTTTTTTTAAATCTTTTAATTAAAAAATTTGCATAAAATTATTTTATAAGTCTAAAAAGTTATACAAAAAATTAATTTATGTTTTAAATAATATTTTGAATTCTTTCTTCCCAGATTTTCCTTAAATTGATGAATTCCATTTTGGCAAAGAAAGAAGTCAACAAAATGAATGACTCCAATCTGGCAACCTGCTTAACACCTAAAATATTTTTATGTCCTCGACAAAGTTCTCATGATTTGGAATTAAAAAAGCTTGAAGAACAGTTTGGCTATTTTAGATTACTGACCCATTACAATAGAAAATTATTTTTTGTAAGAAGTTATTTTTATTATTTCTTTATATGTTCGAAAGAGCAAATAATCCGCTTGAAAATCTCATATTTTTAAAGTCAATTTTATCATCTTTAATCTTTTTTGAAATTCTTTTAATTACTTTTTAGGTTCCTCATAAGTTAGTGCATCAACTGAGGCAACAGTATGAATCTGGAGCTATTTCCAAACCCAAAAAGAGATTTGTAGGTTTAAGATTATGGTATTCACTAATAGATTTAATTTATTGATACTATAAGAAAAAAGTTTTAAATGAATATATAAAAAAAATTTTCACATCCCTTAAGATAAATGACACTGTAAAATTGAGGTCATCTTAATGCCTGGGCTCAGCAGAGCACTTGTCTGGGCGTCGCATGATTGTAGGACTTCCATCATTATTTCAAATGAATTTTATTATTATGGGGGGGCCCATGATTGCTGTTAAGATGACTGTGTAAAATCTGATAGTGAGTTAGTGATTTACTTTAATGATAAATTAATTTTTTTCCCCAACACTTTGAAATTAAAATTTTTATTTTCATTTTGTTTAGAAGTCTGCAATAAAAGGGAAAAAAAACATCATCAGTCCTGGAGAATTGGTAAACACTGTAGCTATAAACTTATCTATTTATTTATTGTCCATGAAGATTTAAAAAAAGATAAATATTTATGCTAGTGTCTTTTGTTATAGAAATCTATAGTTGAGGTAGAAATTGAGATTCATGCACCAGAACGAAAGCAAGAGTCTGGTTTTTTAACGATAGATTCAAAGACCACTGCCAAAGATGTTGTGGAAATGTACAACAGTGATCTAAAGTAAGAAAAAGATAGTGAAATTTATTAATTTTCAATCATTTTTATTTTGGCTCTCATGTCCTCTAAAGAAGAAAAAAATTAGGGCTATAACAGTCTTAAATAACAAAACAAAACAAGAGAGGCATGAAAACACATTTTTCGCTTCTAAAATAATACGATAAAAACAAAAGAGTGAAAATAGTAAGCAAAGATATTTTGTAATTCATGTGTACAGAATGAAATGTAAACATGATAAAAATTCTACTGTTAATTGATATGAATAAAATTTAATGCTCCAAATGAAATAATAAATCAATTAATTCTTACCTGTACAGGTATAAAGTGATATTTTATCTGTTATAATTAATTAAAAAATAATTCCATTTGTTTGCTAATTTATTTAACCTAAATTAAAATGCATTTTCTTTGAAAATAGTAATTCATACTTATATCATCTTTCATTTGGTTTTTCCATTATTTTTATGGGTTAGTATCAATCAAAATAAATTTAAATTCATTTTTTATGAAATTTAAATTTCAATTTCATTTGTCATTAAGCAAAAGTCATTCCTGTTTTATATAATTTCAGACACATGCCCATTGCACTGAGGAATAAGTTAGTTGGAATGGTGAAGCGGGAGGAAGACAAACCCATTGACTATCTCTATGAAGTTGGTGGAAACATTGGTAAGAAGAGTATATTAAATGTATAAACAGTAATACTCTACTTAAATCTATTCATTATAGTGCTGTTCCACAATGATAGTGATTTTCCTGAAATATATATTTTTCTTAATTCATCAACTTTTTTTTTAAAAATCCTTGGAATACATAAAACATGGTAAATCTTGCAACTTTTATATTAACACTAACAGTCAGTCTGGTGACAAGTTTGTATCAGTCTGTAGTGAAAGCCTAAAAGTAAAGTCTACAAACATACTTACAATGAGAAAAAAAGTTTTATCACATGAACAGAACATGAGTATATATGATCAGAAAAGGGGTAAATTTCATAAACTGAACAGAGATATATTACATAGGCATAGGGCATACTTCAAAATCTGAATAGGGGTGTAGCTTCGAAATCAGAACAGGGTTATATTTTATAATCAAAACATGGTTATATTTCATAATCAGAACATAGGTTTATATCAAAATCGTTACAGAGTTATATTTCAAAATCAGACCAGGAATATATTGCAAAATCAGAACAGAGGTATTTACTATCACTGGGATGCAAATAGGATTTCATCCAAATGCCGAATTTTAAGCGAATTGAAATAAATATTTTTTCTTGTACCCAATATTTTTATTTTTAGTATTTCTATTTGTTTGATTTTGAAATACTTGTGATGTTTGGCACATGTGCCATCTATATGCCATCTTTGTTATATAGTAACACTTTTTTCTTATATACTGAACATGCTCATTAAGGCTTTATGAAGAAATACAACTGTTTATTTACTTTTTATATATAACTGTAAATAATGGTGCAGCACTTTTCTGTAAATGATGGTGCAACTTTTTCTTTCTAAGTTCTCATTATTATAACATATTTAGTGTTATTACATTTCTTATTTCTGACTCTAAAACTAAAGATTACACTGTTAAATCACTTTTTTATGTATTTTAGACAGTAAAGATTAGAATGCCACTCTCAAACATCAAATAATCTTGCATAGTAAATATTGTTAAGAACAGAAAACCAATATCATTTGATTTTGTTTTTTCCATGGTCAGGTGAACGATGTCTTGACCCAGACACTATTGTTATAGAGGTGTTTCGCACAAATCCAAAAGCTGAATGGATGATAAAAACTAGGAGAGGCAGATGAACAGAGAAGATTTATATATTATGTCTCAATGAATTTTTGTGTTTTCATTTAACAAAGATAGCACTAATGACATAACTGCTATAAAACTAATGTAAAAAGTAAAATTTTTTTATCTAGTCCAGTTTTGTTAGATTAATTGTTAGTTAAATAAATGTCATTATAATTAAAAAAAAACAACTAAAAATGTGTAACTGAAAAGAAGAATGTCCAATTATTGTCTATAGAAATGTCCATCATTCATTGAACGTCTCTTTTTATTTTAAATATTTATTGTGTAAAGTATTCTTTCATTTAAACACATATACAACATTGTATAATTCAGTAATATATTGAAATTATCATTAAAAAAAAACTTAAAATCAGACTATCCTGTAGTTCCAACATTAAATTATATGTTTATTTCTATTTACTGAAATTAATACTAAAATTTATTGCAAAATGGTGTCATCAAGTTTTACACTTCATATCTTGTGCCTTTAGACTTATAACTTATATTTAAAGAAAAAAAAAACTCTTGGTTTCCTATATCCTAAACTAAAATATAATTATTACAAATTCCTCTCTTCATAACTCTCTTCAGACTGAGAACACTAGCATTTATTTAAGTTTGGAATCTATTGCAATCTACTCTGGCTTTCTTGGCTGAAGAAGGCTATCAAACTCCTGATTTATGGATAATCCATTTTAGTGATGTTTATCAATGGGCAACTTCTGAAACAAGGGGCTTTCTTTACCATGTTTAAGAGCAAGCTTTTCTAGCCATTAAATGTTTTTCTTTAGCCATGATATTAATTTAATGCCCAAGTTTCAAAAGGTCTCTAGGACTGTGGCGAGAACCAGCGATCAACAATGAGAAATCTATTCTGTGCTCTGTCTTTAAATAAGGGGTCCATAATGTCTATCAAGATGGCATATGACAATAAATGATCTCACTTGCATTTAAGCATATTGATAACCTCATATTGATAAACACTATACATGATAACCTCATGGCATTTTAGAATTTTAGAAAAATAATTTCAAACTATCATTCAAGCATTTGTATCTAAGTATGCATGTGCTAGTATGCACATTATTGCACATGATATGACATTAAACTAAAAAAATGAAATTGATGTTCAAATAATAATATTTATTCTTTCAAGTAATAAAATAATAAAATTATTTATCAGAAAAATATTCTTCTTTAAGTAACAGCATCTGAAATAATAAAATTTCACTTGGGTTTGTAGAATCATGTGTATAACTATAAGAGAAAAAGATTTTTATGAACATTACACTTTAGTTTCACTTTGTTTACATGTAAAGTGTGAACATTGTATAAATATTTTCTAATATCACACATTTGGTTGTCTTTTTATAATAATCATGTAATTTATCATTAATCACAAGACAAGGAAATATAAATGACAGGATAAAAAAAAATACAAAGGTTAATTAAGATGTATTTATGAATCTTTTTTTATGTTACTGTTATTCCCCATGTCCTGTTTTTAATCATCCAATGAGTTTGAGTTGATCAATAAATGACCAGATCAACACAAGTCACGCATCATTCACCTGAACAAGGAAAGGAAAACATAATTTGTTCCATTATTTCAGAAATTAAAAGTCATAAATCTCAAGACACAATTAACAACAGGTCTGAAAATAATTTTAGTCTTTGCAGAGGAATAAATGCTTTGTAAATGTGTGAGATTGAGTAAATAAGACATGAACTTAATGAAAATAAATATATGCCTATCGTCTTCTGATGAGTTACCTCCCTTTCCTGCTTTTTACCGCCCATTCAGCCGTTGGATTCACTCTGTACAGATCTAACATTTTGGTGGCTGGATCCAGGCAACGTTCACCTGTTAAATGAAATATATATAGCTGATGTTAATGAATTTTTCAGACAATCATATTTCTAAAACTCAAAAAGTTTAAACTGGAATAAACAAAAAAAAAAACAAACAAAAACAAAATGAAACACGAATGCAAGATAGAGCAGAAAAACAAACAAACACACAAATGTTGTAAGACGGTCAGGGTGCAGAGAGAAAATACAGGCCACTGTGCAACAGTCATGTTGGGCCACAATCATGATAGCAGAACTGTTTTTTTTTCAGTTTTTTGAGGGCCCTAGACATGCACGAGAAATAGGGGGAAGGGTGGTTGGGGGGGGGTGGTAGGCAAAAGTAACACTTGGAGCCAATAATGTATCAGATATGACAAAAATTTATATTGTGGTGAGCTCTTTGCAGCTTAACTCGCGCCCGGGCCACAATACCTTTTTAATAACCATATACTATTATATGTAAAATATACCGTTTGTCGCTCCTTTGTGAGTAGCGCCCAGGGCACAATACCATTTTAATAACTTTTTAGCGTCACCCCCTCCGTTTGAAAACCATATACTATTATATGTAAAATATACCATTTGTCGCCCCTTTGTGAGTAGCGCCCGGGGCATGATGCCCCCCCCTAGCCACCCCTCACTACGTCTCTGGCCCTTTGGTAGTCTGGGCCCTAGGCATCAGTCTAGTTTTCCTATAATAAGAAATGCTCTGATATGAGCCCCTATACACCTAGTGGAAAAATTACACTTGTAAGTTATAACTAGAACAATGGTGACACGTTGAGTGTTTCTGGGCCTCTTGTCTTTCATTTTGGAGCAACGTACTCGTCAGGCCTTATAAATCTGAATTGTTCACAAAGCTATCTCACATATAAAGTAGCTATCTTGTTATAATATAATATATGAAAAATAAAAAAAAATGTTTTTTTTTTTTAAATAAGCACTTAAACATAAATAAATAAATAACTCATTATATCATGTAAATTGTCAATTTCTAAAAATATAAGCCTTTAGATATATAAATTATTTATTTATTTATTGCTACTTATCAACTAGTGTAAAGACACATTTTAGTTCAGTATATATTAATATAACGATAGTTATTTCGACATGATAATTTGTTTACATTATAAACATTACTCAAAAGTAATTAACTTCATAATCCTAAAAAATGTTAATTTTTTGACTCATCTTCATATAGAATCTTATTTGAGCTTTCTCACTAAATTAAAAAATGTCCGAAATCAAATTACAGGATTTACATACAAACAGTTAGAAAGTGGTGAATTAATAGCTCATAAAAAGTTAAAAGGGGATCTAAAAATCTTATGGTGTGAGAGAACTTAAGCAGAGTGGGAAAAAATTCTCTTTTATCCGGGTATGTAATTTACGCTGTACTGTTTAAAAAAATATCTGTGAGCTACTAGCATAACATTGATTTTGTTTATTACCTATGTTTCCACCAACTTCATACAAATACTCAACAGAATCTTCATCCAGAAAACTTTTCTTTTCAGGCTTTACTGTGTCGTCGGTTAACTCTCTGAAAATATTAACAAATAATTCAATAAGCTTGACACCTTTAGCTAACAAACGAAAATGTTAGCAGATCGGAGTAAGGTGGCATAATGGAACCAGTGCAATAGGTTGATGGTATAAAAAATTTACTACACCAGCGGTTCTCAACCTGTATTGCGACTGTAACCCTAAGGTAAGTATGCCCATTATGTTCATAAATGGAATGAGCTTATCTTTCTAATAGGACTTGGGCACGTGGTTTGGTGATGAGTAAGCAGCAAACTGAAAACCGTCTTCAAACTCTTTGGTTGTTTTAAAGGAAAAAAAAAATAAGTTGACATAAATCTCTGGAAACAAACAACTAGATACCACTCTTTAGGATTAATGTAAATACAGTTCATTAAACTTATTACAATAAAGAACAGTTAATTATATTCATTACAATAAAGAACAATTAAATATATTCATTACAATAAAGGACATTTAAATATATTCATCACAATAAAGGAAATTTTAATATATTCATTACAATAAAGAACATTTAAATATATTCATTACTTATTTTCATTGCATAACTTTCAAAGCACCTATTACAAAGTTCTCTCTAGTCCTTTCACTAGACATGGGCAAGCAACGGCCTCCCGGCCCGAGTCTAGCCCGTTTGACACGGCCTACGATTCTCTCCCCTGAGCTGGTTCAAATCATTGACGTTAACGTCTGTTCGTATAAGTATTTCATGATCATAAATATGCATTCTTTTATTCTACGAAGCCAATGTGGCCCCTGTTTGCAAACAAAAAAAAAATAAAACCCACCCCTGCTATTTATTGTTGTATATACTGTTGAAAACTTTGTTACAGTACTCTCCCACTTCAAATGTTGTTGGAAACTTTGTTACAGTACTCTCCCACTTCAAATGTTGTTGGAAACTTTGTTACAGTACTCTCCCACTTCAAATGTTGTTGGAAACTTTGTTACAGTACTCTCCCACTTCAAATGCTGTTTAAACCTTTGTTACAGTACTCTCCCACTTCAAATGCTGTTTAAACCTTTGTTACAGTACTCTCCCACTTCAAATGTTGTTGGAAACTTTGTTACAGTACTCTCCCACTTCAAATGCTGTTGAAAACTTTGTTACAGTACTCTCCCACTTCAAATGCTGTTGTAAACTTTGTTACAGTACTGTCCCACTTCAAATGCTGTTGTAAACTTTGTTACAGTACTCTCCCACTTCAAATGCTGTTGCAAACTTTGTTACAGTACTCTCCCGCTTCAAATGCTGTTGTAAACTTTGTTACAGTACTCACCCACTTCAAATGCTGTTGAAAACTTTGTTACAGTACTGTCCCGCTTCAAATGCTGTTGAAAACTTTCTTACAGTACTCTCCCACTTCAAATGTTGTTGGAAACTTTGTTACAGTACTCTCCCACTTCAAATGTTGTTGGAAACTTTGTTACAGTACTCTCCCACTTCAAATGCTGTTTAAACCTTTGTTACAGTACTCTCCCACTTCAAATGCTGTTGAAAACTTTGTTACAGTACTCTCCCACTTCAAATGCTGTTGTAAACTTTGTTACAGTACTGTCCCACTTCAAATGCTGTTGTAAACTTTGTTACAGTACTCTCCCACTTCAAATGCTGTTGCAAACTTTGTTACAGTACTCTCCCGCTTCAAATGCTGTTGTAAACTTTGTTACAGTACTCACCCACTTCAAATGCTGTTGAAAACTTTGTTACAGTACTGTCCCGCTTCAAATGCTGTTGAAAACTTTGTTACAGTACTCTCCCACTTCAAATGCTGTTTAAACCTTTGTTACAGTACTCACCCACTTCAAATGCTGTTGCAAACTTTGTTACAGTACTCTCCCGCTTCAAATGCTGTTGTAAACTTTGTTACAGTACTCACTCACTTCAAATGCTGTTGAAAACTTTGTTACAGTACTGTCTCGCTTCAAATGCTGTTGAAAACTTTCTTACAGTACTCTCCCACTTCAAATGCTGTTGAAAACTTTGTTACAGTACTCTCCCACTTCAAATGCTGTTGGAAACTTTGTTACAGTACTCTCCCACTTTATTCAAGTCATACAGTACAGCTTATTTTATTTAAAATTCTTTATTCTGTCTTACATTAAGATTCTGCTCTTCAGTACATCTTGTGCAGTAGTTGCAGCAGTAACCTTAATCAAGGACGAGTCTCTCTTCGAGTCTGCTGGATGAACCTCGATTTCAACTTCTTTTAATTTCATCTAAAAAAAAAAAAGGAGCGATGGTGGTGGGATGACTAAATAAATAAATTATTTGCAGATCTAGACTGCATTAGACTGTACAATAATCAACTGAAACACTCTTCATTAAGTTTGTAAGGATCTTAGACAAATGTACATGGAGAGTGGGGGAGGGGGGGACATTGGAAAAGATAAATGTAGGAAACAAGCAAATACGATGAGAAGGTGGCCGCTTGAATAATCTTTACCAGTTACGTCCCCTCCCCTCCCCAATGTCTGTCTCTTTAGTCATTATAGGCTATGGTAAAATTAAAGTACTTTTCGAGAAGGGAAATGTTTGTTTATACAAATCTCAAAGCCAGTCTGGGATGTTTATATAACCTAATCACTACCACAGATAAAACATCTCTGTTCATTACCAATTCTTCACGCGGTGGGGGCATATCCTCTGCTTCTTTTTTCTTTTTTCCCAACAGCTTGGAAATCTAAAAGCCAAACGTAAAAAAAAAAAAATGGTTGCATTTTAAAATCAAAAAACATAAATCACTTTTTATAGTCAGTAGCATAACTAGGAAGTTACGGGACATACCTTTTATGAATAAGTCTTTTTTTAACGTGTATCTTGTTTTATTTTTATCGGAAAAAAAAACAAACAAAATAAATAAATAAAAAATATATAAATAAAAAAATAACTTACAAACTTTCTTTTGGGTTTTGCTGAAGCCCCAGAGATGTATTGTTGCCTGACTTGAGACAGAAAGTCCGGTGAGACCTTTTAAAAACAAAGAGGCCCAACAATTTAGGAAGCCATTTAAAATCGAAACTGTCAGGCAGCTATTAAGTAAAACTTTAATTATGTGCTGCCCCTTGAAATGTTAATAACTTACAACAAATAACTTTTTGTAATAATGTGTGAATATTTTAAAATATCCAAATTGTTCTTGAAGTTTTGACATTTCCATCTGCGGGTTGCTAAGTTTAGGCATCGCAAATATGTTGGGAGTTAGGCAGGTCGCTAGATTGGTGTCATCCATTTTATTGGCACTTTTTCTTTTAATAATTTCACTCATCAATCTAAGAAAGACCTGTAATATAAATAGAGTACGTTTTATAATTAACAAATCTATGCCAAATAGAAAGACGTATAATCAATATAAAAGTTTGATCCAAAATACATACATTCGGATGTAGATTATTCATTAATTTTTTTTTGCCACTTTTTTTTTTAGGTTACATGAGATTTAATACAACATTGTTGGCTTGAAATTTTTAGGGCCTCGTGCGAAATCAAGTTTGAGACCCTCGTACCCCGGTTCTTCGCAAAGTAGTTTTTTTTAGCTACATCGTACATGCATATGATTTCAATGAATATAATATCAGTGATCGAAGATAAGAGAAGATTAGATAAACACTTATTGGATGTCTCTATGGGGCGACCCTATACCCAAGGATGCCCAACACAACCAGGGAGGCCTCAAGTGGAGGCTTCTTGAACATTAGTCGGGGCTCCGAACTTATTTATTTATTGAGAAATTGGGTGAGGTCCCCCAGTTGTTAAAGTTTGTCAGAGACCCTCCCCCCAGATGTTCTAGTTACTGCCATGTCACTCCAACCCTGTTTGTTGAAGTGAAAGCTAATCTCCTGATCTTATATCAAACCCTGATACTAAAAACAAACAAACAAAGACAACGTAACCTAGCATGCGTCAACGGCTTGATACACCAAGCCAGCAACAAAATTGCCAGGTAACCATATTTATGTCTTGTCAGTGTTCACATAGAGTGCTATCACTACAACAATGCCAGCAACAAAGTTGTCAGAGATAACCATTATGTATGTCTGTAATTGTTCATATAGACTAATATCACTACACCAATGCCAGCAATAAAGTTGTCAAAGAAAACCATAATTATGTCTGTCACTGTTCACATAGACTGCTATCAGTACACCGCAAAACGTACTGATGGCTGATTCATTTATCAAAGTGGTTGTTACCTGCAGGGTATAGGGGACGGATGGTCGTGCGGTAAAGAGCTCGACTGTCGACCAGATGGTTCGATCTCCGGTGAGGACCAAGGAAATTTTTCAGGTTTTGGCTCAAGTTCAAGATTTATCTCCCGTGGTGCCTCCATGGTCATTGCACTATCGGCTATGGTGGAGATGAAAGAAGGGTACCATAAAAACCGTCCCACTAGTGGTTTATAGGATCTAAGAGATTTCATCTCATCCTTACAAGGACTTCACACACCTGCAGGGTATCTCTGTGCTCTTCTTTCATTGATAAAATAAACAAATTGCTTGCCCTGATTTGGTCTTTCATTTGGAGATCTGGAACAAAAGAAAACTGTTTGAATTCGAAAGTGGTGAAATTGAACAGCAATACTTTCAATAAAGTCTAATCGTTCCTAATAAAAGTAAACTTTCATCACAAACACGTAAGGACTACTAGGGCAGACTGAGGTGACATAGCATTCAGAGGGGGCTTGTATGACTATGACAATGTCCTGCCGACATTTCTGATATTTATGGACTTGGGTAAGATCCAGGCATTCACAAAATTAAATATTGGTAATTAATAACAATGTTCGTTAACAATATTAATTAAGGACAATGTCAATTAAGGACGTTGTAATAATTAATATCAATATTAATTAAGACAGTGTTAATTTTGGACAATGCTAATAAAAGACAATATAAATAAAAGATAATGCTAATAAAGGACAATGCTCATTTAGAACAATGCTCACTGGAAATATCAGGAAAAAATTCCATCCGTTCGCTGGACACCAATAGTGCTGGTAGTTCTCTGAAGAACGCTTTGAAAACTGCGGTCCATTCATGAACAGTCATACCATCAATATCAAACAAGTTATAAGAAGGTTTTTTGTAAAATATTTCTAGTTCTTTTCTCAAATTCTGGAACAAAAAAAAAAGAATAAAAATAGAGGGATATATAGTGAGTATGTTAACATAAGAACAACTTTTCTTAATTATGTTTCTAAAATGTTCCTTTTTGAGCATTATTTTAAAGATGATTAAAATTTAAAAATTCAAAACAATAATGTCTTTGTCCCCCTCCACTCTACACGCGTATGTAAATCAACTCACCTTTACTCTATCTGATGAGCCTGATAATCTAAATATACCCTCTGTGTCTAAACCTTTTGCTTCAATGAATCGGATCATCTGCAAATTGATTCAATATTCATTAATATCTAAATGAAGACAACTTAATTTTTGCCTATATGTAAAGAAAAAAGTCAAAAAATTTTAGCCCTAAAGATGAAGTGTTGAACTCACAGCATATTTAGGAATCGTGTGGTTAAGTACAACACAGAGCCGCATTTACTTCCTCAACTTAAGTCGGGTCCCCATTTAAAGCTGGGTGGACTAGAAGAACTTTGAATTAATCGAATCGGTGTTTCTGAGGTCAACTGTCAACAGCTCGACCTTCGCCTCTCTAATTCATTTTTTTAACTAAATGTAACGAGTAGTCTTGGCAATAAAAAAATAAATCCTTAACCATTCTTTGAAAGAAGACAATCATTTAATAATCGCACTGATTTTATAAGAAACTAGCCGTGAAAGTGGGACGGATGGCCGAGTGGTGTAGATACTCGACTACCGATCTGAGTGTCTTGGGTTTAATCCTCGGAGAGAACCATGTGAATTTTTCCAGGAGAAAATTGGTTTCAAAGTGTTCCCACAAGTACTTTATATGTCGAGGTTATAGAAACAGATGAATTATACACTTCATCTGCCCCGATGGCCCAATAGTGCTAAGGGAACTTTAGCCGTGAAACATGGAAATTATGTTTGTTAAAATCTCTGTTATATAAGCCCCTTCCCCTTCCCAATCCAAATATCAGTCGGTCCATAACCCCTCCCCCCCCCCATAATGCAGAAAAGGCATTACAGCAATGGAAAACATAAAGACATAGCTGAGACCTGACCTTAAACCAAATTTACAAAAGTAAAATTGTAATACTAAATGACCACAAAGTGTCGGGTCATGACTCACCATCAGGAATACTGCAGGGACTTTAATCTCGCCACTCAGTCGGTTTTTAATATCCTTGTGAACCAGGGCCTCCAGTGAGGTACCGAACACACCGTGGTCTAAACATAATCAGGAAAAAAAACCCTCTTAACCTGACAAAGATACATATAAAATAAAAGTTGTGTTCGAGATCATACATATAGGTTTGATTTAATGGATCACACAGATAGTTGTGTTCGAGGTCATACATATAGGTTTGATTTAATGGATCACACAGATAGTTGTGTTCGAGGTCATACATATAGGTTTGATTTAATGGATCACACAGATAGTTGTGTTCGAGGTCATACATATAGGTTTGATTTAATGGATCACACAGATAGTTGTGTTCGAGATCATACATATAGGTTTGATTTAATGGATCACACAGATAGTTGTGTTCGAGATCATACATATAGGTTTGATTTAATGGATCACACAGATAGATATGATGACATCACATCTGAAAGATTAAAAAACATACATTTTTCAGGATTTTATGTTACGCAATTCAAACAGGTCATGTGAAAGAAAATTAAACATAATTCTTAAATCAGTGGAGTTCATCTATTTGCAGATTAAAGGCTTTAACACAAAGATGAATATTTATAATGTTAGGGGAAATTAACAAAAACACTTTGTCTCAAATTATAAATAGTTGTGTAATATAAGTAATCTACATGAATAGAACGAAACAAAATTATGTGTACCGAAGTAGAAAAAATACATCGCATCAGGGTATCAAGATTTACGCAGTAGTAAATAAAACCCTGTCTGAATTTCTGCCGTGTGAGCTTTTAGAACAGTAAGCCTTGAACAATATATACACGGTGCTAATAGTATCACTAGATGGGAACTTTTATAACACCAAGCCTTGAACAATCTCTATACGGTGCTATTAGTATGGGGCTGTCCATTATTTATGTCAACAAATGTTTGGCGATTTTTACCTCCCCCCTCCCCCTTGTCAACAACTTGTCAAACTTCCATAGACCCCCCCCCTATAAAATTACGTCAACATTTGATTACCCCCCCCTAAAAAAGGTGGCTTCCAAAATGTTTATGTGGCAAAATTAGTAGGAATGTAGTTAGTTTAATTAAAATACTGAATGTTAAGCGAGTGTGTATAACACAGGACTACAAACGCTGCTTAATTTTCCTTTATTAAGAAATTATATTAAATTTTTAAAAAAGTAACATTGTTGACGTCAACTTTTCTTGACCCCCCCTCCCCCTTGTCACCAATTGTCAAAAATTTTTTGACCCCCCCTCCCCCCTATTTTGTTGACGTAATTAATGGACAGCCCCTATGTCTACAGTGGAGACAATGTCTAAATCCTCATTCCCCAATCTTTCTTTGTGTGTTATGCCCCACCTAAACCTTTCTAAACTTCTTAGGCCATCCACGTGACATTTACTCAATTTTTAGCATTGGATGATACTTTTAAGGAGAAATTCTGGCAAATGATCAATGAAACACAGCAAGTAAATTAAAAAAAAAAACAACATAAAACTGGAATTTTGAATCCACGTTTTTGGTAGACTGATCTAACCTATATCTTTATTTTTAGAATCTGACATACCTGTAGTTCTTTTCTTCGCTTTGACTTTGGTAAACTGAATGTTGTTTGTGGTCAGTAACTGTTTCAGTTCTTCATAGGCCACGCTTTTGACCCTCTCCGCGTCCTCCTCGCCCAGATCTGATATATAGGTCAGACCTAAAGAGTCTTTAGGGGCTTCGTACGGCTGAAATTAAAACACACACAAAAAAAGAAAAGAAATTACACACACACACACACACATATATATATATATATATATATATATATATATATATATATATATACATATACGAAAGATTGTTTATTTCTGATATATCAATCTCTCTCTCTCTCTCTCTCTCTCTCTCTCTATATATATATATATATATATATATATATATATATATATATATATATATATATATATATATATCAGAAATAAACAACCTTTCATAAGATTTCAGTCAGTTACTCTACATCACTTGTTATATTTTGTAACATTCCAATCACTCAAACTCCTGTTGTTTCAAACTTGTAACATTTCAATCACTCAAACTCCAGTTGTTTCAAACTTGTAACATTTCAATCACTCAAACTCCAGTTGTTTCAAACTTGTAAAATTGCATTGACTCTCTATAAGAAAATTATGAAATTAAGAAATAGAAGTCAAGATAACATTACGATGAGAAATTATCCTAACCAGATGGGTCCAATAGTTAAACAAATTTTAAGAACTGCTGTTTTACTGATAATGAAATTGTTTTAATTTTAACAAGATCATGACGCTGACAGACTCACGATTATAGGGAGATTTCTACTGCACAAAGATCTGGCGGTTCCGTGGTAGTCCCGAACGCACTGTCCCCACGGTACAAGTGGAGGCTTCAAGAGTGGGAGGAGAATGTTCAGCTTGCAACCAAAAAGTTTTTCACCTGTGCAGTTTATCAAGCTGTTCCATTTCGACAGATATCTGTTTTGTTCAGGAAACTGAACAATGAACCGCATTAATTAAACTGAGATGGCTATGATGATAAAAAAGTTAGTTGATAAAAATGTGTAAACATTGGATTATTTCTTAGTTAAAGTAGATTATCAATTGAAAAAAAAATGATGTGCATTTATTTACATCATAAGAAATCAAAGCTAAAAAAAAAAAATAAGAGAGACCATAACTCTATGATACACCGACCTCTGTTTGATGCCAGGTCGATAATTATTTTAAGCTCTCAATTTAAAAAAAATGTAAATCTGGCTGGTAACCGCTAAACATATTACTTACTTTGTAAGTAAAATTTGCTAAACTGTTCACAGTGAGATTAGCTCCTTTGTCATTCGGTATTTGGCTATAAGTAGAGTTGTTTGTTTTAAACTTTCTCCATACACAACTTGACTGAGATGTAGACAGTCTCGTGAAATATTCATCTGTAATAATTAATGAGAGGCTAGGTGGCCATAACCACGTCCGTGGCAATGTTTGGTCCAGTCTAGGTGAGGGATGTTGTGGGGTATTTAACCATTAAACTCATCAAAATAATTTCACATCATATCTATTGGGTCATACATCATTTCACACCATGGCTATTGGGCCATACATCATTTCACATCATAACTATTGGGCCATACATCATTTCACATCATGGATATTGGGCCATACATCATTTTACACCATGTCTGTTGGGCCATACAGCAATTCACACCATGGCTTTTGGGCCATACATCAATTCACACCATGGCTATTGGGTCATACACAAATTTTCTTGACTGATATATTTTTGTAAGAATGCTACTTAGTTTTGGTGGAGTGTGGCCTATGCAGAGAAATTTATTTTATGTGTGTGTGTAACTTTACCTGCACACATGCATTATTCATTTGTCTAGTTAACCTGCACTTAAAAATGACTCTGATTATAATTATAGGTAGCCTACTTGTTAGGTAGTTCACGTGTTAAATCCTAACAAGTGGTATTCACGGCTTCCCCCACCCCCTCCCCACATAATGCTACCCACCACGACCAACCTGAATTGACACGTGACCGCAGGTGGCCACTGCTGACAGGGCGACCAGGGAAATAGCTGGTCTCAATTCTGGCGGCGTCAGACAGCAAACTTCGCAGTGCCGGCTTGACCACTGTCTGGCGCCCATGGAACGACATAAAACGATTCATTCTAGTTGATGCTTAAATGTCATTGATCATAATGAAAATTTCTTTTTTAAATATTATTTTTCATAGTCGTAAATTTGTTTATTATACAGTTGTTTGTTATACAGTTGTTTGTTATTGATTAGTTTTTAACCTAACTCAAATTACTGACGCATTCATTAAAATAACAAATGTAACCAAAAAGGTTAGAGAGTATTACGTTCTTGTTTTAAGAGCATTTTCGAAAAAAAATGCTCTATTGTCCCCGTTTTGTCTGTCTGTCTGTCTGTCTGTCCGTCCGTCTGTCCGTCTGTCCGTCATCACCCTAGATCTCAACAACCATAAGTCCTAGACCCATGATGTATATATCATTTTGTAGGTCTTGGCCTGCCAAGAAATGACTTTTTTCCATTTCGCGATCTGACCTCTCAGGGCCGTAAAAGGGGCCTTATAAAGTACCGTTTTTTACTATATAAGCTATATTAATAATGGACCGCCCTATATCTCAGCAACCATAAGTCCTAGACCCATGATGTATATATCATTGTGTAGGTCTTGGCCTGCCAAGTGTACATCAAAAGTCCATTTCGCGATTTGACCTCTCAGGGCCAAAATATAAGAGTTTTTTATGTACCGTTTTGCTTATATTTTAAATATAAATAATAAAAGCTAATCAAAGGGGCGCAATCATTATTTATTTTTGTAACAGTTATTCAACATGACTTACTTACCGTACTTTATATAAACATTCAACAATTGACGGAGTTTTCGGACGATTAAATGACTACAATTTAGAATGTTTCAATTATGAGTCCTATTTCAGTGACCACAAACCACTTGTAGTTAGATTTAAGAGAAAATAATTTTGTTTTCAAATATAAAGAAACGTCCTTTTAATATCTTTTTTTCAGATATATGCATTACACAATTGAATTTATAAACATTTCCAAAATTTACAAATATTTACTGAAAGATAACAAACGTACTGATACATAACATGAAAATGCGCTAACACGTCCTGTGTCCAGAATGGAACAGGCTTAATTGTTTGTTTTTAATTCTAATCATCCAGTGTAAAACTATCCCCCGTTTGATATCTCAACTCTCTTGGTAGATTGGTTCAGGACCGTTCTACTGTTTAGGCAAGCTTAGCGGCTTTCTATTCTCCCCCACGGCCAGGTAACCTCCCTTTAAAACATTTTTTTTGGTCGTAACACGAGAAACATTTACAGTTTAATCTTTTCTTTTAAAAGTGAACATTTCTAAAACTATCTTGCCACTTTAGAGTTGTTTATTAGTTTTAAAGAACTGCTATGGGCAAGTTTTCAAATGATGACAAGATTATTTCGCTGACATTCAGACCTCTCACTAGTAAAAGATTACTAGGGGCTCAACATTAGCTCGCAGCAGATCTGATACCAGGTTAGTTTTAAGATTCTCTTGGGAGAGGTATTTTTGCATTTTTGCATTTTGCATTAACTAACTAATTAACTAGCTGAACAGGCCCGGTACCCGGACCGGCTATTTGGCACGCAGTTGGAGTTGAAAATGGTGATGCGCTCACAACACCATATCATTGACTAATCTTTATTCATTCATAATATTTTAAAGGACTCTTTCTCAATAGTTATTTTTTTAATAATGTATCAGTTCTCTTCCACTTAGCCCCACACCCATCCTTCCCTCCCTCCCTCCCCCGCCCGCCACCCCCCTTCCACTCAAGACATGCCCGAATCGCAGTGGGTCTCAATGTACTAAATTACAAAATGGGGCATTTAGTATAACTGCATGTTCACAGTGTTAACAATACCACGTGACACCTCTCCCTACCTCTTCCCCCCCCCCGTTAAACACTTCTTTCCCAACCCTACACCCCACACTTTAAATAATTTTATAATTTATCATGTTTAACATGACGTATTTAAAAAAAAAAGAGAGACATGAGGTTAAAAAATTTGCGGTGTTTCAACAGGAATCGTCTGCTTGACCCCACCCCCCCCCCTTTTTGCAACCATTTGGTTTATTCCCACCCCTATCCCAACCAACTCGGTAATATATATTTGAGCGCGTTAACAATCAGTCTATGTACAAAAAAATAGCTTTTTATAAAATTCATACCAAAGAAAATAATCCTCATTATGGGTACAGAAGCTTAACAAAAATAACCCCCGACTATTAAACATAATTTGCGCACACTACTCAATATCATTTAAAAATCTTAATTCATTAATAAGAAATCCTTGTTCCCCATTTTTATTCAAGAAAGATTCATTTGATGAACAAAATGCGCACCAAACATACTCTCATTTAACATACATTGTCTCTTTTTAGTTTCTATAATTTTGGAATTCCCCAGACTATTTTTATAGAGACGGTTGATGACACGCACTGTTTTTTTTTTAACTCCGCAAAGGTGTGACGTAGAACTCAGACTTTTTTTTTAGCAATGTAAGCTTTCAACCCGTACGGTGCCGTGTATTTTTAACGTACAGACATGCGGCTTTTATCGCCAAGAGCATACTTTACACCGCACGGTGTGTAGGTCTGTCGAACGTACGCATAGGTTAGACGATTATGTATATAAGAGAAGTGGAAAAGTTTATCTATAGATTAGGACATATTTTGATATAAGCATCCATTTTAAAAGGAGGCCGTCACCGAGGTCGCCAGCGGGAATGTTGGTTTGACAATATAAAATGTTGGTTTGACAATATAAAATGTTGGTTTGACAATATAAAATGTTGGTTTGGCAATATAAAATGTTAGTTTGACAATATAAAATGTTGGTTTGGCAATATAAAATGTTGGTTTGACAATATAAAATGTTGGTTTGACAATATAAAATGTTGGTTTGGCAATATAAAATGTTGGTTTGGCAATATAAAATGTTGGTTTGACAATATAAAATGTTGGTTTGGCAATATAAAAGAATGGGTAGAGCTACCAATGAATGAACTAAAGGCAGCCCAACAGGATAGGCAACTATGAAAATGTCTGTTGAAGTGGTCATGCGTTTCCCCAACGACCTCGTCGGCTAAAGGTATGATGAGGATGATCCATTTTAGACTTATGTAGGTCAGTTACAAGATGGTCTTGGCGTAGACGCTTAATCTTTTCTGAGACACTGGAATCTATTTTTTTTCCTATGCGTATAATTGATTGTATTGATTCTTATCCGATTTTAAGGTAATTGAATCGCCAACACGATAATTAATATTCATCTAATACTACAAATAAGTCAGTGTTATGAGCTACAAGTAAAATATCTATTGATTAAACAAAGACCTACTCTCTAAACTTTGCTAAACATATTTTTATTGAAGGAAAGGGTATTACGTCATCATATCAAAAGTTCCTTCTGGGTTAATATAAAAAGTTTTGACCAGGAAGCAAAAGGTTAAAAAAAATTAGAACAATTCAATCATCAGTTTAGATTGTAGCTACATGAAGAGCGGACGAAATGAACAAATTCACAACATTACCTCGGCTCCAGGTCGTGTTATCATTTCGTCACTTGCTGCCAGTCTCAACCGGTGGTATATCGGCTTCCGTCGGATGCTATAAGAAGTCATTCCTTGAAACATGTAGGTAGTGTAGTTACTTAACAATACTTCTTACATTCGGATCCATAATACTTTATCGGATATTTTAAAAGTTCCTTTCTAATTCGATAGTATATGGTCTATGAAAGCTGTCAAAAAGATTTACTGTCGTCTAAGTAGATGGGTTTGTTACCCGCACTGTATTACGGTGTGGCTGACACAATTAGTGTGTGGTGGTCTGGTACATTACTGGACGGTGTGGCTGACACACTTAGTGTGTGGTGGTCTGGTACCTTACTGGACGGTGTGGCTGACACACTTAGTGTGTGGTAGGTCTGGTACATTACTGGACAGTATTATGGCACGTGGTTCAACACGTTTGCTCATCCCCGATGAGCTGCCCAAATTTTATAATATACTGTCGAACTGGGAAAATGGATTAACCTGACAATCCAGACAGGGGCATAATTAGCGTGTGAAGGAAGTTGGTTAGTTATATTTCTTTTGCTGTGCTAATATCCCTTCCCATTGCTACAGAAGAGAGTATAATCAGAATTGTTTTTATAGATTAGAAAACCAACTTCATAGCCCCTCCATTCCCACCCCCTCTGCCAAAGGGTCCCATTCCATTCAGCTGCTAACTAGAGGGAAGCGGAGAGGGGCGGTCCGCACTTACTTTGCTACCATCAAGTGCTACCATTAAATGCTACCATCAAGTGCTACCATCAAGTGCTACCATCAAGTGCTACCATTAAATGCTACCATCAAGAGTTGGCAGTTCACCAATTGAGTATTTTTTGTCACGGAAATGGAGAGACTTTTTTTCCGAGTCCACCTGTGTGCCACTAAACCTGGTCAAGTACTGCTTCTTATGAAATATGGTTGTCATTTGAGCCCTGATAGTTAATTATGTCTAGGGACCCACATTTCTAGGAATGTCTATGTCTAGGGATCCACATTTCTAGGAATGTCTATGTCTAGGGACCCACATTTCTAGGAATGCCTATGTCTAGGGACCCACATTTCTAGGAATGTCTATGTCTAGGGACCCACATTTCTAGGAATGTCTATGTCTAGGGACCCACATTTCTAGGAATGTCTATGTCTAGGGACCCACATTTCTAGGAATGTCTACTCTAGGGACTCAAATTTCAAGGAATGCCTATGTCTAGGACCCTCCGAACTTCTAAGAAATGCTCTGAGATACTGTAAGGACGCCAAATTTTTATCCCAGCAAAATGTTCAGGCGGCGACACAGAAATAGTTTCTAAAATCCAGGCCAGTGGTTTACGGACAAGTCTGTATAGACTGCTACAAAATGGCAGTAGAGTTTATCACTTCTATAAATACCCGTCACGTGACCGTCAGGCAAGTAGAGCTTATCCACAATTCTTAATACAATTGTGTGAATTTATGACTTTTGAATTTTGACACTGCTAGATTCAAGACATTCCACAGCTCATTAAGTATGTATTTATATCCTGACATAATAATTCTATGTTTTGTCGACCCATGTTCAGTGTATTGGTAGAAGAAGTTTAAAGCTTCAAGCCCCGGTGAATGCTGAGACATTTTTTATTAATTTTGGGTATGTGTGCTGCGTTACGGAACGGCCCCAGCTTAAAACATTCAACGAAGCAATGCCATCGTCATGGTGTGTTTCCGAGGGCAGTGATCGAAGAATACTTGGGTACAGTAAGGTTAACTGAGCACAGGAACGTCGCTAACTACTCGGTGGCCCCCTGCGAAATGTTTGAGAGAGGTTGTCATAAAAAGATACCTTAGTTGGTGGCCACCACGTTGCGGGCTCCGCTCCTCCGATGAACACACCCGTGTCTAAACATTGGGGGGGGGGGCTGACGTGTCATGAATGCTAGAAATAGGAGAACTCTGCAACACCTGTCATCATTTAACATGTTATAATCCCATCATTTCACATGTTATAATCCCATCATTTCAGATTACCAACTTCTCTTGGTCCGACCCTTTTGTCAAATTAAAAAGACCCAAATGCGGCCCGCGGTTTTAAAAGTTCGCTCTTCCTTGGTTTAAACTCTATAATATGCAGCTAACAAACTGTCTAAACTCTATAATATGCAGCTAACAAACTATCTAAACTCTATAATCTGCAGCTAACAAACTGTCTAAACTCTATAATTTGCAGCTAACAAACTGTCTACCGAAATTGTTTTTGATTCTTTTCTTCACTGTTGCCTATTTTTTTTTCAGTTTCCTGACAAATATAATTCTATAGCCGACTGGAACTGTTTATTGAACATTACATATGGAGGACTTCTTAGGCATAATGTCCGTGCACTCCACCACATGAAACAACTAGTGGGGCCGCAGGTTACGGGACTTCGTGAGTTTCATACAACCTTCCCAGTGAGCTGTAGACCACACCCATTGATTGTAAGTTGACGTTTGTGAAAGTCGTGTACAATAGTAAGTTGTTCTTTTATTGATTTTATTTACTTTATAGCCATTGAAAAATTACATAGAAAATAAATGTGTAAATAAAGTGGTAATAGCCACTGAACACACACACACGCACATACACAGAGACACACACAGACACATACACACAGGGACATACACAGACACATACACACAGACACACACATACACACACATACACATACAAACACAGAGACACACAGGCACATACACACAGACACACACAGACACACATACACACAGACACATAAATACATAAAGATAGGACACAGCTGGAATCAGCTGGAGAAGATGGCAGAGGACAGAGAACTCTGGAGATCTGTTGTTGGTGGCACCCCCATGCCCTGCCATGGGTGAATTGCTTTGAATTAATTACACATACACACACACACACTTATGTCAACTAAACATCGTCTTTATATAATTAACTTACATCATCCTCGAACATTCTACGTCTCTCTCTCTCTCTCTCACACACTCTCAGACAATGCTATGTACAATAAACATCTTATTTATATTCTGTAGATATCTAGAATCTTGACCCCGTGACCACATGTTGACCTGGTTGGCCAAGCTCCAAACATACACACACACCTGTGTGCATAGTACACAAAACTATACCATGACATATATATATATATATATATATATATATATATATATATATATATATATATATATAAATATATGTATTTTAGCCCTATGAGTCCCCTAAAGATCGTCTGGGTCGGACCTACATATCAGACCTTGGTGAAAAAGATGCAGAACGGATGCAGAAAATAGCTTACTATGAACTGAAAAAATTGCTCGAAGGAAGTAATATTGAATTCACCAAAGTGAAGTTTAGGAGAAAAACTTCAGGTTAGTAGAGATTTCCCTAGTACTGACCCATTAGTACGAGTACAACAACAATACACATCACTTTAAATTTGTAAATAAAGGCTTTTAGTTAACTAAACCTTTAAGGTGCAAGTACGAGTACAATTAGCCAAGTTGCAAGTACGAGTACAAGTATCCAAGCTGCAAGTAGAAGTACTCCAAAAAATGTACCTGAGTACTACTGGAGTACAGGTTATTCGTTATATTGAAATTGTTTTTAACGGTCGAGCGTAGATTGTAGCAATAGTTTAACAAACTAATCTTATGTTGACACTTTCTCTCAATTCATTTTGACCGAATTCCCTGTAAGAGTGTTATGTTGATTTATTGATAATGGGGGCGTTTAATTTTTGTGGGTGCTTTCCTTACATTCCCGACATAAAGAGTGTGTCCAGTGGCGCAACCGGGGGGGGGGGAAGGTAAGGGGCTTGAGCCCCCCAGGCCAAATCATCAATACATAATTTACGTTATAAAGTTACAAAAAAGACTGTCAAACTGTCTTTTTTCAATATGTGAGCCCCCCCCCCTCCAGCATTTTTTGCTGGTTGCGCCACTGGGTGTGTCAATGGTAGTGACTATACCCGTTGAGACCGGATCCCCTAGGTAGTGACTGTACCCGTTGAGACCGGATCCCCTAGGTAGTGACTGTACCCGTTGAGGCTGGATCCCCTAGGTTGTGACTGTACCCGTTGAGGCCGGATCCCCTAGGTAGAGACTGTACCCGTTGAGACTGGTTCCCCTAGGTTGTGACTGTACCCGTTGAGACTGGATCCCCTAGGTTGTGACTGTACCCGTTGAGACTGGATCCCCTAGGTTGTGACTGTACCCGTTGAGACTGGATCCCCTAGGTTGTGACTGTACCCGTTAAGACTGGATCCCCAAGGTAGTGACTGTACCCGTTGAGACTGGATCCCCTAGGTAGTGACTGTACCCGTTGAGACTGGATCCCCTAGGTAGTGACTGTACAGTGTACACGTCAACAGACTGTAAACAATATTTGGGGGGGGGGGTTTAAACAATATTTGGGGGGTTTAAACAATATTTGGGGGGTTTAAACAATATTTGGGGGGTTTAAACAATATTTAGGGGGGGTTAAACAATATTTGGGGGGTTTAAACAATATTTGGGGGGTTTAAATAATATTTGGGGGGTTTAAACAATATTTGGGGGGTTTAAACAATATTTGGGGGGGTTAAACAATATTTGGGGGGTTTAAACAATATTTGGGGGGTTTAAATAATATTTGGGGGGTTTAAACAATATTTGGGGGGGGGGTTTAAACAATATTTGGGGGGTTTAATAGATTTCATAGGAGTTAGTACAGGTGGGTCCAATTAGGCAGTATGACCCCTAGGCATTTGACCAGTTTGTCTACCAAACGTACGCCTCTAAATTGAAGTACTTTGGCGTAATGATATTTTCAGTGTCCGTTTGTTCTACTGTCTACTATGTTTATAGATCGCGGTGTGTTTGGGACATCACTGGAAGCTCTGGTCAACAAGGACATTAAAAAAGATCGACTACTAGGTCATTTGAGTGTCCCAACTATATTCTCACTGGTGAGCTCCGCAAAATGAATTATAAAAAAATTTATTGTCACTACATTTTTTATTATTTTAACCTTAGAAGTGACAAACGTGACCCTTTGAATTTGCATAAAATACTCTGCGTTGGGTTAAGGAGTCACATCTCATTTTATTTTCTTTGTTAATTTTTTTCAAAAAATCTAATGGTAGGGGTGGGGATGGAATAAAGGCATGCGTATCCTTCTAAGACAGGGGTGGGTAAACTTTTTCTACGGGGGCCACATTGAAAACGTGATTGTTATCGACGGGCCGCATATATATTTTGCCTACTTCAATTACAATTTACAACGAATGAAAATATGAATTAATGATAATAACCATGTATTTGTCATTTTATTTCTCATTAGCGCTATATAACACATGTACATTAAATTTTAAAATATAGGGGTCGTAGTTTGCCCACCCCTGTTCTAAGGTAGTTTGCCATATTGTGACATATGGCAGACTGTCAAGGGTGATAAGTCGTGGTGTTAGGTTCAATAGGAATCAGTTCTTAAAGGGCTCCTTTTGAAGTGGGGGCCCAAGGCGGCCTTGTTTGTTTATCCAAAAGATTAGCTGTGGGGGCACAACAGACCTGTTACATACTCAAAATTGGAGGAAGAGATAAAAAAATTATCCTTCAAAGAACCTCAAAGGATTTTAATTAAAGCAGTTATGGGAAAACAGTGCTGACAACTTTTAGTCCAGTGAGTTGTATTACCAAAGGCAAGCACAGATTACAGGGCTAACACTACATGAAACATGTACATAATACAGGGCTAGCCCTACATGAAACATATACAGAATACAGGGCTTGCACTACATGAAACATGTACAGAATACAGGGCTAGCCCTATATGAAACATGTACAGAATACAGGGCCAGCACTACATGAAACATGTACAGAATACAGGGCTAGCACTACATGAAACATGTACAGAAT
This sequence comes from Bulinus truncatus, assembly GCA_021962125.1. Classification (NCBI taxonomy): domain Eukaryota; kingdom Metazoa; phylum Mollusca; class Gastropoda; family Planorbidae; genus Bulinus; species Bulinus truncatus. The sequence goes on along the minus strand of JAGDYQ010000207.1, from coordinate 1,530,746 downwards.
ACAGGGCTAGCCCTACATAAAACATGTACAGAATAAAAAGCTAGCCCTACATGAATCATGTACAGAATACAGGGCTAGCACTACATGAAACATGTACAGAATACAGGGCTAGCACTACATGAATCATGTACAGAATACAAAGCTAGCCCTACATGAAACATGTACAGAATACAGGGCTAACCCTACATGAAACATGTATAGAATACAGGGCTAGCACTACATGAAACTATTTTCAGAACATTTCAGTTTATTTTAAAGCATTCTCTACACGATGCTGCTTTCATTTATTATTTTTTAAACTAAAGTGAGTTTAACTTTATTAAAATCACAGTAGTTATTGCATCACGGGATAGATTTTTATGTAAAAGTTTTAGAAATTAGTGAGTACAGAGGCGACCTTAGCGGTACTTTTGAGTGCCGTTTGCTGGGCCTAGGCAGAGTGTCATCCGTGGGGCCCGTGAATAACGTCCCATTTTATTATAGCTTGGTAAGAACAAAAATCCTTACCGCGGGGCCCATAAAAGGTGCGATGCGTGTTAAAGTTGCCCCGGTTGCCTCACCTGGGGCCCCGCTTCTGGTGAATGTTGGCATTTTTTTTGTCACCAATGAAATATTTCTGTTTGATTAAACTCTTGATTATATTATTAGATTCATGATTATATTATTAGATTCATGATTATATCATTAGATTCATGATTATATTATTAGATTCATGATTATATTATTAGATTCATGATTATATTATTAGATTCATGATTATATTATTAGATTCATGATTATATTATTAGCTTCATGATTATGTCATTAGACTCATATTACAATCCTATCATGTCAGATGGTCAGACACATTGAGGACAAAGGTTTAGAGACTGAAGGTATTTTCAGAGTCTCTGGTTCATCCCAAAAGGTCGAGGTAAGTGAAACAGCCGTCATAATTATCAAACATTTGACTCTTGGCCTGTTCATTTGTTTAATTAGAGCCGTCTTAATACCATTGAGAGCCCCATGTGTCAGTCAGTATACTGGGGTCACTACTTAATACCATTGAGAGCCCCGTGTGTCAGTCACTATACTGGGGCCACTACTTAATACCATTGAGAGCCCCATGAGTCAGTCAGTATACTGGGGCCACTACTTAATACCATTGAAAGCCCCATGTGTCAGTCAGTATACTGGGGCCACTACTTAATACCATTGAAAGCCCCATGTGTCAGTCAGTATACTGGGGCCACTACTTAATACCATTGAGAGCCCCATGTGTCATTCAGTATACTGGGGCCACTACTTCAACAAACACAATGAAATATAGATGACCGATAGCATGCGGCCCCGGTATACGCATGGGATTCACGAAGTTGTGCCCGGTACACCGACGCATTAAGAACGACATGCTTCAATGGCTTTTTTTTCTATGATAATTTTGAGCATTCACGTCCATCCGCCGCAAGGATAAAAAAAATTCAAATTAAATTTGCCGGAAAAATCAACTGACCTTAAATTGCATGAATTGAAATTTCTTTTTCTTTTTTTTTATTTTCAATGTATTTTATATTCAAAATTTAAATAAAATCTACCAACTTGGTTCATTAAAAAAAATTGTTGTGATGACCATGAAGAAAAATATGTTTTGTGTATGTGTGTGTTTTTTGTTTCTTCAGGATTTGAAGGCGGATCTTACGGCGAATTTCTACAGGAACACTAAATACCCGTATTACACATTTGACAAGCCGGACTTAACCATTCATGATGTGGCGTCCACCTTGAAAGCTTTCCTCAGAGAATTGCCAACACCTTTAATGACCAGCAACAGATTGCAATATTTCCCGGATGTATCGAGTAGGTTTTTGTTTATTGAAAGTAAAGATGACACGAAATGTTGCTACTCTTAAGAATAAACATCTTTTGAATTAGCTTTTCTATAACAACAAACATTGCTATTTTTAATAACCGTACACACAATTCAACATCATTTTATGAATGTTCCACAAAGCTGTATCGGCCTATAAAATTCTGTCAATATTGTTTTCGAACGTTTTAGTTAGGAAACAAAACAAAATAACACTGATACTTTAGGATACAATTGACTAAAATGTAATTTTATAAAAAATAAAAGTGCATTAATTTTTTTATATGTATTTTGTTGGTTTTGTACAGTAGTGTGCTTGTTCTGTTGATTAATTTGTAAAATGCTGTGTTAATTCTTTTGATTAATTTGTAAAATGCTATGTTAATTCTGTTGATTAATTTGTATAATATTGTGTTAAGATTGTTTGTTCTAGGTATTCCATTCGGAAAGCAAATTGAAGCCACCAACTTGTTTATTCTATCGATGTTTATAGAGTACAGAGACACACTGCAGGTAATCTATTTATAGATCAACAAAGTAACCTATTTTTACGTTTCAGTAATATCGTTGTAACTGTTTTAGAAGCTATTTATAGCATTATTTCATTGGTTCCCCTTCAAACATTTTTTTTTGAAACTCATTAAACTAAAAGTGTTCTCAGCGTCTTGTGAAAATCATAGCCCTCCCGGATAAGACAAAAAAGTCAAAGTGTAATTTTCATAAATAATATAAACTATGCACCATTTAGTATTGATGTATTCCAATTAATTGTGTATTCTTTGATATTCCAGGTACTTACAATATATTGAGAATTATTAGATACTGAATGTACCTAGCAAAAACTTTGCATATAGCTAGTTATATTCTCTTAGTTTTAATCAGTATGCTAGTTTATATTTAGTTTCGGACAGATCAAATTTTTTCATAAGTTTTATTGAGACGCGGGGAAGACGCCATTTTTTATTCTTGATTTCTACTTTCGATATAACGCAGACGCGAGATCGCTATTATTTATATAATTTTATACTGATTATTATTAAAAATTTGCGACTCACGATCTTTTTATTCTTTCTACCCACATAAAAAGAAAAAAATTAAATAATTTATATATTTTCTCCATGAAAATATTATTACTACTACTTTTGGTGACCCATTCCAAGTCACCTCGTGACACACACTTTGGGTTCCACTTTTTCTATATGTGCCAAATAATTGTGTATATTACTTGACATTCAGATATTCATAATTGTTGTAAACTCGTTGATATTCCAGGTATTCCTCAGATTGATGAACGCCATTATAGAAAATAAAACTGTAAACAAAATGGACGACTACAACCTGGCAACCTGCTTGACTCCCGCCATATTTGCAATGTCTAAAAAGAATTCTCCTGACAGGGAAAAAGAAACCCTGCAAGAACAGTTCGGCTATTTTAGAATAATGGCATCTTATCATAAGAAATTGTTTGTGGTAAGTTAGAGTTGTAGGTTGTTTATTTGTTTTAACAAGTTTATTTTGCCCCAAATTTATTTTTGTTTATTGTTTATTGTGAATTCATTTGTTGTAAATGCGTTGCAAGTTAGCCGGTTGTGATTTTATTTAATTAAATAATTAGCATTAAATGTATTTGTTTTAAGTTTATTTGTTGGTAAGTTTATCTGTTGAAATTTTATTGTAAACCTTTTTTTTTATGCAATAATTTTATACAGAGTAAAATTGTCATGCAAGCTGTGTTTTTTAGAGTTTAGCTTAAAACTCAAGTTCATGGGTTTTAAGTAAAAAAAAAAGCATCAACCTTTAACAGTTGTTCAAGAGATTAGACGTTGTACCCCCCTCCCGCTACCCCCTCCCTCTTTCTTTTTCTAGGTTCCTCCTAAATTGTTAAAACAGATCAGGAAGCAGTATGAAGACGGGGATCTGCCAATGGTCAAAAGGAAATTTGTGAGTTGTTATAGTTTTAAGTTTGATTTACAAAAAAAAATTATATTAAATTCTCTGTCTTAGCATAATTCAAGCCGTTATTTTTTTTATTGTTTTTTTTATAATGAAATATGCCAGATTGGCTCTTGAGTAATTATATCTTGAAAAATAATACACCTATTCCCCGATTTACATGGTACTTGTTTTACACGTTTTCGCTTTTACACGGTTATCCAAATAAGTTTTTTTTTTTGTTTTTTATCGCACTCTACTAAATGCTACTGTGACTGAACACTTGAGTGAACACGTACGCTGTGTACACATCTCACGGGGATCTTACAAAAAATTCGAAGCAATTGTTAATAACCGATTATATTACCAACTCTCAGAATGTAAATATCTCTGCTTCAAACATCCAATCGGCACAAATAACTTCGAGTGATGAAAGTGAATTTGAACCTTCGATTCCGAAAAAAAGAATGAGAGTAATTCCTGACAGTGATGAAGGATAATAAAACACCTTTGGTTTTATTTGTTGTTCTTCTGTTTAATGTATTTTAATTAAATAAAATAAATAGTGTTTGCGTAATATATTACATATTTTAACCTGTCAATGCATTTTATTTTTATTGCTGTGTACACCTAAAAATATTGAAAATAATCACATATGTTATATAGCAAAATTATGGATTTTCTGCAAGCTTTTCGATTTACACGGTTTTGACTTGAAAAATTTTAATTTTCGATTTACACGTCTTTCTCAGGAACGTATCTACCGTGTAAAACGGGGGATAGGTGTATAACCATTTTTATATGACTGGCATATTTTACCAAAACTTGGGTAGGCGCGGGGGGTGAAGGTTAGGTTGTGGTGAATTTACCTGCATGGTCACTGCAGCCCTAGAATATGGACGAGATACATAAGTACCCCAAAAACAGTTTGTGACCGTTCAAATTGTATATAGCGTACAATGTTTAGGGAGGTAATACGGGGGTTTGGTTATCAGGGCCGCCGCTAGAAAAAACTTCCCCTCACAGGCACCTGAAATCAATGAACACATGGAGCGACTCCATCAGCTGCATGATCGTTGTCTGGCATATATGGGAAAACATCGGCGCTCCGTAGCTATGTGGCCCTTTATAAGTTTGTGGTTCGCCTACCCTGCCCCGCCCCCCCCCCAATCGGCGATACCACGGGGGTGACAGTGGATATTGACCGTAGAAAAAAAATAAATTCGAGCATTTACTTCCTAGAAGTGGTTTGGAGTGTGTGCGTGTACGGTGTGTGCGTGTACGGTGGGGGTGGGGTTTGTTATATCATTAGAGGTATTGGTCCTGAATGTATATTTTAATAATGGATTGGGATTATTAAAATGATATTCATTTGTGCCTTTAATAACATGTGAACATCTGTAATGTGTTTTCTAAATCAGAAGCGCACGGGATCACAACAGGGAAGGGCGGGGCTTCATGGGGTGGGGACGGTCATTACTAGTTATTGCTGTTTAAAAGTTAATGCCTTTTTAAATTGGTAGTTTACCTTCAAATGTAAATCAGGGATCTCATTACATTTCAACACAATTCTGTTTTCTTTTTTTCATACAGTCTAAGGAGAAAAGTGAAAAAGAAATACTTAAACTGGAAGATGCGGTAAGTACTGTAAATCCTTTTAAATTGTGCAGATTTTGAAATAATATATTTCACCACACACGTTATAATCTAGTGCTCACATTTAAGCAAAGTTTGTATGAGAAAATAAACTTTTTTTTTTTCAAAAAATATTCTTTGTAAAGAGATCATTGCCTGAAATAGACATCGAGGTTCACGCGCCTTTTAGGGAGAAAAAGTCTGCTGTATTCAAAATAAATGTGAGGACCACTGCTAAGGAAATAGTGGACAAGTACCAAGCGGATGTGGCGTAAGTATTGTGGCTTTTTTGGTTTTCTAAATCGTAAAAAGTCTTTGTGTATGTCAATTTATTTGAACTATAAATAAGATGATTTTATTACCACATAATAAAAAAAATAATAAAAGAAAGAAGGTAAAAGCTGTTTATGAGAAAAACTTCACCTTAAGTGCACCTGTATTTGCACATGTATGTGCACCTGTACGTGTATATGTATGTGCACCTTATGTGCAGTGGTATACGCATATAAATGTGCGCCTTATGTGCACCTGCATGTGCACCAATATGTGCACATTATATGTATCGTATGTGCACATGTATGTGCACCTGTATGTGTATCTGTATGTGCACCTATATGTGTACCTGTGTGCATCAGTATGTGCACCTGTATGTGTACAGTTATTTTGGTTTGCCCTGTTTACAAGTCAGAAATATTTGAGGATGGGCAGCTGTGGAGGCGATTGCTAGCAGGAGCCTAGCTTCAGATGTTTCCAGCACAAATACAGCACACGTTTCACTCTCCAGCACAAATACAGCACACGTTGCCACTCTCCAGCAAAAATACAGTACACATTTTACTCTCCAGCACAATTACAGCACACACACTCTCCAGCACAAATACAGTACACGTTTCACTCTCCAGCACAAAAATACAGCACACACACTCTCCAGCACAAATACATCACACGTTGTCCCTCTCCAGCACAAATACAGCACACGTTGTCACTCTCCAGCACAAAAAGAGCACACGTTGTCACTCTCCAGAAGAAGCGTAACTAGCATAAGTGAGGCTGGAATCTAAAAATGCTGAGATAATTATGTGCTAAATAGTAGCAAAGTGCTGGACCGCCCTCTCCAACCTCGCCTAGTCAATCAACTGCCTTTTCATCGATATAGCCATTCAAAATAAAATAATAACATCTATTCATAATCTCTCTACACATTTTTCCAGGAGCGTATTCAGAAGTAGATTGGCTGAGAAGGTCAAACGTGATGAGGATCGGGTCATGGACTACTTGTATGAAGTTGGCGGGAATATAGGTGAGTGTATGTGTACATGATAGTCTGTTGAAATGTCAGTGTTTGTGTACATGATAGTCTGTTGAAATGTCAGTGGATGTGTACATGATAGTCTGTTGAAATGTCAGTGTATGAGTACATGATAGTCTGTTGAAATGTCAGTGCATGTGTACATGATAGTCTGTCAAAATGTCAGTGGATGTGTACATGATAGTCTGTTGAAATGTCAGTGTATGAGTACATGATAGTCTGTTGAAATGTCAGTGCATGTGTACATGATAGTCTGTCAAAATGTCAGTGGATGTGTACACACATGATAGTCTGTTGAAAAGTCAGTGTATGTGTACATGATAGTCTGTTGAAATGTCATTGTATGAGTACATGATAGTCTGTTGAAATGTCAGTGTTTGTGTACATGATAGTCTGTTGAAATGACAGTGTATGAGTACATGATAGTCTGTTGAAATGTCAGTGGATGTGTACATGATAGTCTGTTGAAATGTCAGTGTATATGTACATGATAGTCTGTTGAAATGTCAGTGGAGATGTACATGATAGTCTGTTGAAATGTCAGTGTATGTGTACATGATAGTCTGTTGAAATGTCATTGTATGAGTACATGATAGTCTGTTGAAATGTCAGTGTTTGTGTACATGATAGTCTGTTGAAATGTCAGTGTATATGTACATGATAGTCTGTTGAAATGTCAGTGTATGTGTACATGATAGTCTGTTGAAATGTCAGTGGATGTGTACATGATAGTCTGTTGAAATGTCAGTGTATGTGTACATGATAGTCTGTTGAAATGTCAGTGTATGTGTACATGACAGTCTGTTGAAATGTCAGTGTATGTGTACATGACAGTCTGTTGAAATGTCAGTGTATGTGTACATGATAGTCGGTAACCAAAGTGAACAAGTCATCAATAGTGGGCTAACGCTGATAAGACTTTTTTTTTACAATAAGTTGTAAGTTTCATCAGTTGTTCTGACCGATTCTAACGCTATGAAGCGTTACCAAAATACCAACCGACAAAAATGTTGATATAAGAAGCAGTTAACTTATGGCTTCTTAGGAGAGGTCACCAAGATTGTATAAAGGAGTTGAGCTCTGTAGGAAACGGACTCTTAGAAGCAACTATGTTATGAGTTGCCCTTTGGACTTGTTAGAAGGCAGACAGTTAAATGTACTTGAGTCTAATATTATCATCTTGAACTTTGCAAGTATTAATAAATGAAACGTTCTTATCTTACTGTGACAGTATTCGGTTTCTTTGTATTTGTGATAATCATATTAGTTAGAACCCATTGAACAGAACATATACAAGTACTCCACATTGGCAATATTTTAAAATGTTATGTGATATGTAATTTTCTGTATATATTAAAAATATAATTGATACCTTATAAAAAAACTGCCATTTCTATTAAAGTCTGATGAATGCAAATTTTAGTTTTATTTTCACCTTGTTTTACAGAAGAACGTTGCATTGATCCAGACACCAGGGTGATGGAAGTGTTTCGGGCTAATCCAGCAGCTGAATGGGTGATTAAAACCAAAAAAGGGAGATAAAATATATCGAGTTACGCCTCCTTGTGGATCCATAATTTTATGCTGTTCTGAACATTCTCAAAGCATGGGCCTAATTAAGAAATGCGAGTTACTTTTGATGATTGTTATAATAATATTAAAAAGTTGAAATAATGTTTTGCCTGGGACAGTTTGACATAACGTAAATTATATGGTTTTTGATTTTGGAAAAATGTTCAAATTTCACTTAATTGGTCATTTTGAAATATTACTATAAATTTATATAACTTTTATATTGATTGCTTATTTGAATAATATATTCATTTTTATTGATATTTTATTTGATATGAATTGCTTTTTGAATATTTATATTTTATAAATAGATATATTAATTAAAAGCCTGTCAATAGCAGTGTAAAGTATCTTAGTGTTTCGTTTTATTATACTTTCTGATTGATTAATTTTTTGTTTATTTTAATAGTTTAATTAGTTTCTCTATTTAAAACAATGTAATTCAGATGTATCCAGCCCCGTAGCGTGAAAATTCTACAGTCATTCTACAGCAGGGGCCAGGCAATAGCGGGGGGGGGGGCAGGAAATACATCTAACTAAGTAGAGCGAACAAGCAGAGGAGGCCAGACAAAACGCAGGGGGCCTCTTGCCTCTCCGCACGCTACGGCTCTGGATGTATCCAACAACTAACATCTAAATAATTCTGATGAGACATCTAATGGCCGCTCTTTATATTTTTCTCTTCTGGAATTCAATCTCGATGTAAATTAGTGTTATGAATAAGTTTAGATGATGTACATTTAAAAGAACTAAATGCATCTTGGTCATTCGACTATTTTTAAGTAAAGCGCAATTAATTTATAAAATATAATTTAAAATTGCGCTGTATCAGATTTGTAATTTTTTTTTAAGATTTCACAACTTATATAGGTCAGTAGTATTGTAGACGTGCACAATTTTAATGTTAACTTTTCAGATCTTGATACCTGCATCAAAATCACTTTCCTAATCTTGAGCTAAGAAAGATAACTCTTGTCAAATTTACAGGTATATATATAACACCGTATATAATATAACTTGATAACTTTTACAAACAAACAAAGAAATACGTAAAACATCTATAGAGAGTATAATTCAAATGTATATTAATAAATGAATTCCGAAAAAAAAATTGTGGCATCTCCAGATAAATTATTTGTGTCTAGTTTAACGTAGTGACATCACCAGACTTATTTCATTCATACTCTTCTTTGAACCATCTCCTGACTCACTATTTTCCATAAACATGCAAATTAAAATATGTTTTAAAGCCATGTCAATATTACTTAACGTTCATTTAATAATCTACTGATGGTCTGTATTACCAATTTGTGTCGTAATAATCTACTGATGGTCTGTATTACCAATTGGTGTCGTAATAATCTACTGATGGTTTGTATTACCAATTGGTACCGTAATGATCTACTGATGGTTTGTATTACCAATTGGTGCCGTCATGATCTACTGATGGTTTGTATTACCACTTGGTACCGTAATGATCTACTGATGGGTTTGTATTACCACTTGACCGTAATGATATACTGATGGTTTGTATTACCAATTGGTACTGTAATAATCTACTGATGGTTTGTATTACCAATTGGTGTCGTAAGTATCTACTGATGGTTTGTATTACCATTTGGTACCGTAATGATCTACTGATGGGTTTGTATTACCACTTGACCGTAAAGATCTACTGATGGTTTGTATTACCAATTGGTACTGTAATGATCTACTGATGGTTTGTATTACCACATGGTACCGTAATAATCTACTGATGGTTTGTATTACCAATTGGTACTGTAATGATCTACTGCCTTAACTGATGGTATAATTATTTCTTGCCCATTTTTTTTACTGGTGTACCGTCAACAGGTGCCCAGTACATCTACAGAAGGTATCATTAGGTGCCAACTACATCTAAATCATCGACAGTTGCCCACTGAATTCCAATGACCCACGGTGAAATTATATATCCTATTTTTATATATCATATATTTATATCATATTTATAGGATTGGAAATGTTTCTTTGTTGACTTTGGTGCAGCACGCTTATCGCCAATATTTGTGTTAACTTTCAGTTTTACTATCTGCGCTGGGCTGTTTCCTCATCCGTATGTGGCATATGCTAAACACGGTTAATATATTTTACATTTTAACAGTTTCCACAACAAAATACATCTAAATAGACCTATATTCTGCGGTTGCCACTGATTTTGATTCGTTATCAAAATTTGTAGGTATTTTATAAGAGTCCCTGACCTGTAACTGGATGATTATTATCAATGTATATTTATTCACTTCAAGTAAATTAGTTTTTTTTAAATTCCAAAAGCACTTTCCCCTGTACGCAATCAGAAGTAATTACTTTCTAAAAGACCAACATTAATATGTTTTAAAATCTGGCGAAATTGTTACATACTCTTTAATCCTTGCGTAGACTTTTTTTTAGGAAATATTTTACGTCATAATATTGTGAATAACAACAGTCCATTGTGGGATGATTTAAAATTTTTAACTGGAAAAAGATCTGCACGAATAACATCAAAAACTGTTAGGGAACAACAAATCCATCATCCGTACAGATTGGCTGATTATACATGAGGTACTGATCGATATGAAACAACTCATGACATTACCTCGGTACAAGACAGTGGTGAACTTTACATTTCGTCGTTTGTTGTCAGTCTCCACCCATGAACCATCGGCTTCTATTGGACGCCATCACCAGAAGTCATTTTATGAAACATGTATGTAGTGAAGTGACTTATTACAATTCAAACAAATACCTATTTAAAAGTTGACTTTAAAACATGTTAATTACCATACAAAGAAATACCTATTTAAAAGTTTACTTTAAAACATGTTATCATGCAAACAAATATGTCAGCAATGCTTGTTGTTAATAAATGTCTTATTTGTTGTATAATCCACCCCTGACATGGACGACACTCCTACTTGGTGGTGTGGCTGACAGTCTTATTTGGTGGTGGGGAAGACAGTCTAATTTGGTGGTGGGGCTAACAGTCTTATTTGGTGGTGTAGCTGACAGTCTTATTTGGTGGTGTGGCTGACAGTCTTATTTGGTGGTGTGGCTGACAGTCTTATTTGGTGGTGGGGAAGACAGTCTTATTTGGTGGTGGGGCTGACAGTCTTATTTGGTGGTGTGGCTGACAGTCTTATTTGGTGGTGGGGAAGACAGTCTAATTTGGTGGTGTGGCTGACAGTCTTATTTGGTGGTGGGGAAGACAGTCTAATTTGGTGGTGTGGCTGACAGTCTTATTTGGTGGTGTGGCTGACAGTCTTATTTGGTGGTGTGGCTGACAGTCTTATTTGGTGGTGGGGAAGACAGTCTTATTTGGTGGTGTGGCTGACAGTCTAATTTGGTGGTGGGGCTGACAGTCTTATTTGGTGGTGGGGCTGACAGTCTTATTTGGTGGTGTGGCTGACAGTCTTATTTGGTGGTGGGGCTGACAGTCTTATTTGGTGGTGGGGCTGACAGTCTTATTTGGTGGTGGGGCTGACAGTCTTATTTGGTGGTGTGGCTGACAGTCTTATTTGGTGGTGTGGCTGACAGTCTTATTTGGTGGTGTGGCTGACAGTCTTATTTGGTGGTGTGGCTGACAGTCTTATTATATCCCTTTAAAAGGGCCCAATACGTTTTTCTGAGCCCTTAGCCACATCTGACCTATTCCCATGTCTGTGTACCATGTTACCAAAACAAGAATCATTTTGTGTCATTCTACGATTAAGATACTTAGACATTCTTACGTATAAATAGTAAATGCATTAGCAAAAAGTCCATCCCAGTATACTTATAATGCATCAAACCTGATTTATCGAAGTTTTCAATTCACAATAAATGAAATTACAATAAAGCTATAACAATGAGTCCAATAAACCATAATATCCAATCTTCTCACCTGAAAATGTTGAGGTGGAGACACCGAAATGCTTTCCATAATTCCGGTCATGGGGTCACGGACAAGTCTGCAGATAATCAAGGCCACGCCCAGACAACCACTGAGCGGCAGTATAGTTAAACACATCTATAAATACCCGTCACGTGATCATCAGGCAAGTCACTAAAAAAAACCTGTTACTCTGTAAATATTACATTGTTCACCAGTGCAGGCTTGAGTATTAGCATTATGGGACAGCAGCCCACTCCCCTCCACTTGATATTATCCATAACATCCAGTATAATGAGTCATTTTATCTTTTATTCTTTTTTTTTATACTTGTACAATATATAAACCTTAAGTTTGATATGTAAGCCATCACAAATTTAAAAAAAAAATCAAATCTTAATATAGGACCGTTTAGCTTTTGTGCGCATGCTCTTTCAAAATTCATGTAGGAAGCGGCACGAGAGGGTGCTAACTAGAGAGAAAGCACTGTCACTGATGCAGTGCCCACCTATTTATCTGATGCATAGTTCGAGATACACACAGACACATAATCACACAGACACACACATACACAGATACACACAGACACACACATACACACACAGATACACACATACATACACACACAGACATTTATACACCCACAGACACATAAACACACATACACACACATACACACACAGACACACACACATACACACACAGGCACACACAGACACATACAAACACACATACACACACAGACACAGATACACACAGACACACACACATACACACAGACACAGATACACACAGAAACACACAGACACACACAGACACGGACACACACACTAACAGACACACACAGACACATACAGACACACACAGACATATATACATACACATACACACACAGAAGGGTTTAAGCTAATGTGAGCATCGGATATTTTCCACACTTCGACCTCTCAGCTGATCTAGCATATAAAATGGGTCACTAAATTTAGTCATAAATAGTCCATTAGACATTTTGCTAAGTCCGCGATACCATCTCGTAAGCTTTGTCGACTAGAAAAACTGGCTTTCCTCGATGACCAACAAAAGCGTCTGGTCATTCTAAAGGAAGGCAGTTTCACAATTAACCTTTGAACTTTAATGACCAATAAAATACAACTAGCAAACTGTTTTCTACGATGTTTCATATTAGATTTTCCAAAAATCTTTTAACAGTATTATATGGGAATGATTCTTGCTCATCGAATAAAAAATTATTCGCTAAAAATATATAAGTACAGATTGCGTTGTACCTAATAATGATTATAGTTTATTAAAATATAATTCGCGGTTTATAAATAAATCAATTAGGTCATGTCTCAACCAAAGATATTATTACATATTTAAAAAAAAATATTATATTCTTTCTATGTAACAAAAATATACCATAAATGAGTTTTATTTAAAATTTTAATTGACTTTTTAATTTAAATCAGGGTGATGGACGGAGAGTACAAAACCCTCCCCCACCCTCCCCCCAAAAAAAATATTCCTCGGAGTATTAATATAATTCCATTTATTTTTTTTTCAGTCCCCCGATAAAAATAAATATTTATCAAACTGGAAAAGTTTGTTGAACAACACTTATGAAGGGCTGCTAGGCTGCAATGTCCGACCGTTAGCCAACCTGAAGCAAATAGTGGTGCCACAGGGTCAGCGTGGGTTTCATACAACTTCCCGAGTCAGCCTCAGACCACTCCCGTTAATTGTAAGTTGATTCAATTAGTTTGAAATTGTCTTTAATTGAAATATCATTCATAAAAATTTCAGCCATGTTGCTAACAAATGATTAATGAGTAATAATATTAAAAAAAAACGTTAATAGTCACACAGTATTTTCTCATGGGCCTGATGAATAATCATTTTCTTTTTTCATTCTTTTTTTTTTTTAAACTTTAAAAATGTATTCATAGTTTAAAGTATGATGAATAATTATGTGAGTTCCATGTTCTAAATGCTTGGCATTTGATATTTTTCTCTTGACTAATTTTTCCTTTTACTAATTACCTTTTAGCCCTATGAGCCCCCTAAAGATCTTCAAGGCCTGACCTACATATCAGATTTTGGTGAAAAGGATACAGAGAGGATGCAGAAAATAGCCTACTATGAGCTGAAAAACTTGCTGACCAGCAATAAAATTCAATTTACTAAGCAGAGGTTTAAAAGATTAACATCAGGTTAGTCTTGATGGTGGTAGAGTTAGTCTTAGGAGAGTTAGTTTTGGGAGAGTTAGTCTTGAGAGAGTTAGATTTGGGAGAAATAGTCTTGGGAGAGTTCGTCTAGGGATAGTTAGTCTTGGGAGAGTTAAATTTGGGAGAAATAGTCTTGGGGGGTTTTGTCTAGGGAGAGTTCGTCTTGGAGGAGTTAGATTGGAAACTGTTATATTGTGATCTTAATGAGTGGTATTAGAGAGCTAGTCTTAAGTTAAAACAATCACATTGTGATCTTATGGAACCATAGTTAGAGAAATAGTCTAGACTTAAAACTTTCTTACATGATTAGAATAGGCAATGAAAAATAGCAATAGGAAACAAGTGTATGTTATGTCACTCACTTTTTTCTCACTCTCTCTGTGTCTTTCTATCTGAGGTCTCATATTTATTTCAAGTTAATTGATAGTGTATATTTTTGATGCTTTAAAAATTGTGAACACTTAGAAAATAGACTTACAAAACTAGTAGTCAATGAAGCTTATAATGGTTTATTTAAATTTTACAAGTATCTTTCGATAATTTTTTACAAATATTTTCTTTATTGTGTTTCTAGAACTGTACTATGTGTAAAAAATGGGAGTTCTTGTATTTTTAGAGCGTGGGAAAATTGTAAATTTACTTTAGCATTTCTAGATAATAAGATGCTTGTAGCTTTACTTTCTCTTGTGTTTCTAGGTGATAGGATGCTTGTAACTTTACTTTCTCTTGTGTTTCTAGATGATGGCATGCATGTATTTTTATTTTCTCTTATGTTTCTAGGTGATGGAATGCTTGTAACTTTACTTTCTCTTGTGTTTCTAGGTGATGGGATGCTTGTAACTTTACTTTCTCTTGTGTTTCTAGATGATGGCATGCTTGTAACTTTACTTTCTCTTGTGTTTCTAGATGATGGCATGCTTGTATTTTTACTTTCTCTTGTGTTTCTAGGTGATGGGATGCTTGTAACTTTACTTTCTCTTGTGTTTCTAGATAATGGTCTATTTGGAACGTCTCTGGAGGCTCTAGTCCACAAGGACATTAAAAGAAACAGACTTCTTAGTGACATGAAAGTTCCAACTGTATTTTCATTGGTGAGTTCCCCAGAGTTAGCTTTTGGTTATTAGTATCAAATATTTACAAATCTGGAGATATGGCCTTCATAGTGGGGTGGCACCTTTTTGGCACGGAAGGTTAGGGGGGCATTTATATAGTCCTCCACGGGCGCCACGAAATCAAGTTGCGCCAGTGGCTAAAAATCGCCTATTGTCCTATGCTACTATACGAGGAAGTTATAACATCTCGTCTCTGAAAGAAACTGATAAAATCCGTTGCTAATTTAGGTTGTATGACATTTAGAAAATTGTGTATCCTGCTTTTATACGAAGCTATAAAACGATCTTTCTATCATGACGAAATGTCGTTTTTTTAGCATTTTATCACCCGTAATTAATTTAACTAAATAATCCCAAATCATTTTCAGGTGTTCTTTTTGATGTTAATAAAGTAGTAATGGTGCCAAAAACAGATATAACTAATAGCGATTTTGGGTTCCGCGTTAAATCGAAAGTAAAGAATTAATACAACAGTATTCCAGTTTAAAATATAATCATGAAAAAATAGGATCTGCCCGAAACTAAAAATAACCTTGCCTACCGATCAATCTAAGGAAATGTAACTCTCTGCAAAGGCTTTGCAGGGTACATCTATTAAATATATATTGTACTTTAGATTAGTACTTTTAAACGAGACTCACGCACTAATGTGATATATTTCTATCTATTTCATTGTTGTTATCGTTTTATTTTAAACTAATGAAGTACGTCAACTTCTTTCAGATGGTCCGACACATTGAGGACAAAGGCTTAGAGACTGAGGGTATTTTCAGAGTAGTGGGCAATGAACGAAAAGTACATGTAAGTTAAACCCCCGACAGTTGTACCAGGTTTGACTCTTATAAGCCCCTTTTAAATGGCATTATGACAGGCACCTTGAATAGCGTCCGGGATACCCCCAAACGTCTTTTATGGTCAGAGCAGTGTGTTTTGTGGATTGACTCATAATACCGATGGCTCACAAGAAGGTAGCTCGACTTTACTCTGTGATGCTTTTACCTCTAGAAATCATAAGCGTGTAAATAAGTTTACCTAAAAGTCAATTTTTTGTCATCGAGCCAAAATCAACTTTCTTTTTTTTCTGTTTTCTTTATTTCTTCCTTTATACTTGCACGATATAGCATAATTAAAGATTGAAATCTAAGCCATCACATATGTGTATTAATAAAACAAAATCTCAATAAGGGACCGTGCATTTCACAGTTCAAGAGGCGTGGTGTTTGGTATTTGTGCGCATGATGATTCAAAACTCATATAGGAAGTGGCACGCGCGGCTGCAAAATGAGAGAAAGCTGAGTGTGAGCGAAACAATATCTTCCTGCTTTTATTCTTGTATCTAACAGGCTCTGAGAGAAGATCTTGCATCGAATTTCTACAGGAACAACGAGTACCCTTACTACAAATTTGACAAGCCGGACTTGAAGATTCATGATGTGGCGGCCACCTTGAAGGCTTTCCTTGATGAAATGCCGATATCTTTAGTAACTAGTAACAGATTAGAAATATTTCCTGCTATCTCGGGTGAGCCATTATCTTTAGTCACTAGTAACAGATTAGAAATATTTCCTGCTATCTCGGGTGAGCCATTATCTTTAGTGACTATTAACAGATTAGAAATATTTCCTACTATCTCGGGTGAGCCATTTTTAATACAAACTACCTGGTTATTTACATATAATGATATTTGTAAACATTATAAACTCCTTGGTCATTTACATAATGATGATATTTGTGTACATCATTTTTTACATGCAGTGGCGTAGTGAAGGGGGAGGAGCAAGGGGGCATCATGCGCCAGGCGCTACTCACAAAGGGGCGCCAAATGGTATATTTTACAGATAATATATGGTTTTCGAAATGGGGGGCGCAAAAAGGTATTCTGCCCCGGGCGCGGGTTATGCTCGCTACGCCACTGTTTACATGAAAAACTTGCCAATGTAGTTTTAACATGTTTCGAATTTACTGAAAAGAGATTATTAGAAATGTAATGCATTATCTGTCGTATAATTGTAATAAAACAGTTGTTTTTGGTCGCTTCTAGGTCTCCCATTTGAAAAGCAAATTGAAGCCACCAACTTGTTTATTATATCGATGCCCGAAGAGTACAGAGACACACTGCAGGTAATCTATTTATAGATAAAGAAGGGGCCTCTTCGTGCTTAAAAACAAAGTTATCAGATTAAAAAAAAATAATAACATAAAAGTAACTGTGATGTTATAGTTTTTTGAGATGTGTACTCTTTCACAATCCAGGTATTCCAATGAATTGTGGAATATTTTATGTCCCATGTATACTACAAATTGTGTTGTTGATTTTATTTTATTGCTTATTTCCAGGTATTTCTCAGAATGATAAACGCCATTATGACAAAGAAAAATATCAACAAAATGGATGACGTTAATCTTGCAGTCTGCTTAACTCCTAGCATATTTGAAATGCCTAGACCAAATTCTTCCGAATCAGACATCCTCGAACAACAATTTGGCTATTTTAGAATAATGGCGAATTATAATAAAAAATTGTTTGTGGTAAGTTTGTTAAAAGATTTTTTTTTGGGGGGGGGGGGGGTAGCTTAGTTTTACTATTTTCATTTTGTTGGCTGCAAGTTGACTTGTAGTTAGATTTAATCTTGTTGTGTTGGCTGCAAGTTTACTTGTAGTTAGATTTAATCTTTTTTTGTTGGCTGCAAGTTTACTTGTAGTTAGGTTTAATCTTTTTTTGTTGTCTGCAAGTTTACTTGTAGTTAGATTTAATCTTTTTGTGTTGGTTGGTTGTTTATTAGTTTACTTTGATTGATTATTTTCTTTTACTTTTTTAATTTAAAAGTTTTTTTTTTGTTTAAGTTGTATTTGTTAACTTTATTAAGTTGTATTTGCTAACTTTATTAAGTTGTATTTGCTAACTTTATTAAGTTGTATTTGCTAACTTTATTAAGTTGTATTTGCTATTTATTAAGTTGTTTGCTTAAGCTAATTTATAAAAATTTAAGTTTTCTTGTTTAAGATTGTTTACTTTATACATTTCTTTTGTTGTAATTTTGCTATTGTTGTAAGTTTGTTTTTGTTGTGATAGGTTATTTACCTATGCTGGCTTGTTTTTTCAGGTTCCTCCTAAATTGTTAAGATATCTCAGAAAACAGTATGATGACGGGGACATAGCCAGACCAAAAAGGAAATTCGTGAGTTTTTCAACTTAATATTTTTCTAATTGTGCTAGATTCTCAGGATTTTTTTTTCATTTTCATTTTTTAAAAAATGCAAAATTAGCTGTAGATAATTATATCATGAAATATGACTATTCTGCAGTAGTGAAATATGACTAGTTAGCAGTAGTGAAATATGATTAGTTAGCAGTATTAAAATATGACTTTTTCTGCAGTATTTTTTGTTGTTAAAATGAGATTTTTCTTTTTTATATCCTTTAAATCACTAATGGGACGGTTATTGTAATGCCCTTATTTCATCCTAACATAGCTGAGTTCAATGGTGATAAAGGCACAACGGGAATCACACGTGACAAGCGCAATACCCACGTTCCCTCTACTAATGGCAGGTACCCTGTTAATGTGGGGTGGAGTTCGGGAACTTTCTCCAGAATAGAAAAATAAACCAGGACCTTCATATCGATAGTCCTTTTTTTTGCGTGCCACACTAGCTTTATTGGTGCTGCATGATGTGTGTCTGAACTGCCTACAGAGCGGCCGGGTGAGTGTGCCCTCTAGATCTGCTGCCGCAACTGAAAAAAGGGTTTAAGCATTGACTGGCCAGATCAGCAGACTGTGTGTACTGCAGATAGGCCAGAATGGCAAGACAATGGTTTTTCCTGCCAACACAGACTGTGTGTACTGCAGATAGGCCAGAATGGCAAGACAATGGTTTTTCCTGCCAACACAGACTGTGTGTACTGCAGATAGGCCAGAATGGCAAGACAATGGTTTTCCCTGCCAACACAGACTGTGTGTACTACAGATAGGCCAGAATGGCAAGACAATGGTTTTTCCTGCCAACACAGACACATATTCCCCCACCCTCAGACAGATCATGGTAAATTTCTCCCAGACCGGGCAATGCACTTCCAATACATATAATAATAACAGTATAATTTAGAAATGCGTTGCTCCAACCTGAAATTCGAAAGTCGAGCGCCATACTGACCTCATGTAGTCACTGTAACCCAGTCCCAGATGATGTTTATAAGTTCAATATGATATAAAAGATAAACACTAATTTTCCTATGAGTTTGGAAATAATTACATTGAAAACGTACCTCGGCTTGAATGTTGGTGGATTTTATTCTGCAAGTATTAAATTATCTTTAACTTGAAAACTAAGATAGATTTAATTAAAATACAAATGGAAAAATGCTTCCCCTCTCCCCCCTTTATTTTTTAGAAATCCAAAGGCAAAAAAGAAAAGCTGACTACGGATGATGCAGTAAGTAGTGAACAACATACACAACATACACAACATACACAAAAATATTGAATTATAATACTGCATAACATACACAACAACATTGGATTATAGTACTGCATAACATACACAACAATATTGGATTATAATACTGCATAACATACACAACAATATTGGATTATAGTACTGCATAACATACACAACAATATTGGATTATAGTACTAAAAAACATACACAACAATGTTGGATTATAGTACTGAAAAACATATACAACAATGTTGGATTATATTACTGTATAACCTACACAACAATGTTGGATTACATTACTGTATAACCTACACAACTATGTTGGATTATATCACCGGAAAACATACACAACAATGTTGGAATAAATAACTCTTGCTTTAGCTATAAATAGCTTTAAATTAGCCATTTTTAGAGCATTTTCGAAAAAAAAATGCTCTATTGTCCCCGTTTTGTCTGTCTGTCTGTCTGTCTGTCATCACCCTAGATCTCAACAACCATAAGTCCTAGACCCATGATGTATATATCATTTTGTAGGTCTTGGCCTGCCATGTGTACATCAAAAGTTTATTTCGCGATAGGACCTCTGAGGGCCGGGCTTCAGGGCTCCTAAGGGGCTTATATATTATATATACACCTTGTAGTTCAATAACCCATTAATTTGGTGCGAAATACTGCAGCACATAGTTTCACCAAGATTTATTAAGAAACTCATCAAATGAAATAGTAAGCTTGTGTTCTGAGTTTAATTGAAAGTATCAGAGCTATGCAACAATTGACGGAGTTTTCGGACAATTAAATGACTATAATTTCGAATGTTTTCAATTATGAGTCCTATTTCAGTAACCACAAACCACTTGTAGTTAGATTTAAGAGACAATAATTTTGTTTTCAAATATAAAGAAACGTCTTTATAATTTTTTTTACAGATATATGCATTACACAATTGAATTTATAAACATTTCCAAAATTTACAAATATTTACTGAAAGCTAACAAACGTACTGATACATAACACGAAAATGCGCTAACACGTCCTGTGTCCAGAATGGAACAGGCTTAATTGCTTGTTTTAAATTATTATTTTGCTCAGTAAAAATTAATTTATTTAGAGCTGGTCTATTACGTATTTGCCTTCTATATGATCCATCGTAATGATGCCCTCATCTATCTATTTGCCTTCTGTATGATAATACATCGTAATGTTGCCCTCATCTATCTATTTGCCTTCTGTATGATAATACATCGTAATGTTGCCCTCATCTATCTATTTGCCTTCTGTATGATAATACATCGTAATGTTGCCCTCATCTATCTAATTGCCTTCTGTATGATCCATCGTAATGTTGCCCTCATCTATCTAATTGCCTTCTGTATGATACATCGTAATGTTGCCATCATCTATCTATTTGCCTTCTGTATGATAATACATCGTAATGTTGCCCTCATCTATTTAATTGCCTTCTGTATGATACATCGTAATGATGCCCTCATCTATCTAATTGCCTTCTATTTGATCCATCGTAATGTTGCCCTCATCTATCTATTTGCCTTCTGTATGATACATCGTAATGTTGCCATCATCTATCTATTTGCCTTCTGTATGATAATACATCGTAATGTTGCCCTCATCTATCTATTTGCCTTCTGTATGATAATACATCGTAATGTTGCCCTCATCTATCTATTTGCCTTCTGTATGATAATACATCATAATGTTTCCCTCATCTATCTAATTGCCTTCTGTATGATCCATCGTAATGTTGCCCTCATCTATCTAATTGCCTTCTGTATGATACATCGTAATGTTGCCATCATCTATCTATTTGCCTTCTGTATGATAATACATCGTAATGTTGCCCTCATCTATTTAATTGCCTTCTGTATGATACATCGTAATGATGCCCTCATCTATCTAATTGCCTTCTATTTGATCCATCGTAATGTTGCCCTCATCTATCTATTTGCCTTCTGTATGATACATCGTAATGTTGCCCTCATCTATCTATTTGCCTTCTGTATGATAATACATCGTAATGTTGCCCTCATCTATCTAATTGCCTTCTGTATGATACATCGTAATGTTGCCCTCACCTATCTAATTGCCTTCTATTTGATCCATCGTAATGTTGCCCTCATCTATCTATTTGCCTTTTGTATGATACATCGTAATGGTGTCATCATCTATCTATTTGCCTTCTGTATGATACATCGTAATGTTGCCCTCATCTATCTATTTGCCTTCTGTATGATCGATCGTAATGTTGCCCTCATCTATCTATTTGCCTTCTGTATGATACATCGTAATGTTGCCCTCATCTACCTGTTGCTTGTCTTTGTATAGAAATTATTAATGGAGACTGAAATTGAGGTTCATGCACCAAACAGAGATATTGATTTTGCTGTAGTTAGAATCAATACAACGACCACTGCACAGCAGATAGTAGATGTTTACCATGAAGATCTGAGGTAAGAATTTTTATTTTTATGTACATTTCTATTTATAATGTTTAGTTTTGTGTACAGTCCTATTTGTAATGTTTAGTTTAGTGTACATTCCTATTTATAATGTTTAGCTTTATGTTTAGTTTTGTGTACAGTCCTATTTATAATGTTTAGTTTTGGCATTTTTTTTTGTCATTTTTTAAATGTATAGACGTAATGTGAGATTGTCAGGTATGTAACGGCCAATGTTTGCCAACAGACCAATGCCAAGCATTCGCCAACCATACTTGCTAATGTTCGAAGTGACGATGTGAAGGAAATAACACCAATTGCGAACTTTTTAAGCAAGAGAAGTTTATTGTACACAGATGACTACTGGGCGTGGCCGACTACTTGTATTTAATTTGAACAGATTTAGTTTGAGATTAGAAGTTCTTTTGATACTAATTAACATAATTAAAACAATTTATCATTTATCACTGTCATCACTTGTTTAAAAATGAAAAAGAAAAATGTCATAAACAAATTTAGACGGAGGTTTTTTTAAAAATAAAAATCTTGAAATGTTGTCATATTTCTTGTCATCATTTGTTGCAACAAGATAAACTTGTATAATCATCTGTTTAGTTCTTTATTATGTTTACTATTGTAACGATCTGTTTTACACTTAGTCCTAAAACTAGTTTTTTTTTCATATCCTTGACATAACAATAATCGCTTCAACTTGGAATTCACTTCACACTGGTTACAAAATGATACGAACTATTTTAAATTGTGGCAGAACACCGATACGAGTGGTCTAACCTGTTGGCAATAAGTGTAATCCTTTTTCTAACACAATTCTGGTCACCTTTGCTTTAATCTAATGTTTTAACCTGTCTACATATTCAAGATTCAAGGCTTTTAAGCCACGTTTCCTCACTAAAAACAATGCTGTGCACACATTGTTTTAATATTAGATTCATGGTTAATCAGTTATTCAAACACATTCTATTTTTTTTCAGGAGTAGATTCCGTAGCAAGGTAGCTGAGAGAGTCAAGAGAGATGAGGATCGGGCCATCGACTATCTGTTTGAGGTTGGCGGGAACATGGGTAAGAAAATACACAACACAGCTGATTGTGAGAAAATACACCATACAGCTGATTGTGAGAAAATACACCATACAGCTGATTGTGAGAAAATACACCACACAGCTGATTGTGAGAAAATACACCACACAGCTGATTGTGAGAAAATACACCACACAGCTGATTGTGAGAAAATACACCATACAGCTGATTGTGAGAAAATACACCATACAGCTGATTGTGAGAAAATACACCGTACAGCTGATTGTGAGAAAATACACCGTACAGCTGATTGTTTTTAGGGTCGGGCAGTGACGTCTTCTGTGCTGAAAAATGAATCAGAGTCTCTGCATCTAACTTGATCCATTCTTATGTGTTTGGTGGCATCTAACTTGATCCATTCCTAGGTGTTTGGTGGCATCTAACTTGATCCATTCTTATGTGTTTGGTGGCATCTAACTTGATCCATTCTTATGTGTTTGGTGGTATCTAACTTGATCCATTCTTATGTGTTTGGTGGCATCTAACTTGATCCATTCCTAGGTGTTTGGTGGCATCTAACTTGATCCATTCTTCTGTGTTTGGTGGCATCTAACTTGATCCATTCTTATGTGTTTGGTGGCATCTAACTTGATCCATTCCTAGGTGTTTGGTGGTATCTAACTTGATCCATTCTTATGTGTTTGGTGGCATCTAACTTGATCCATTCTTATGTGTTTGGTGGCATCTAACTTGATCCATTCTTAGGTGTTTGGTTACATCTAACTTGATCCATTCTTATGTGTTTGGTTACATCTAACTTGATCCATTCTTAGGTGTTTGGTTACATCTAACTTGATCCATTCTTATGTGTTTGGTGGCATCTAACTTGATCCATTCCTAGGTGTTTGGTGGCATCTAACTTGATCCATTCTTATGTGTTTGGTGGCATCTACCTTGATCCATTCCTAGGTGTTTGGTGGCATCTAACTTGATCCATTCTTATGTGTTTGGTGGCATCTAACTTGATCCATTCCTAGGTGTTTGGTGGCATCTAACTTGATCCATTCTTATGTGTTTGGTGGCATCTAACTTGATCCATTCTTATGTGTTTGGTGGCATCTAACTTGATCCATTCCTAGGTGTCTGGTGGATTTAGGCAGACTGAAACTTCCTGGAAAGTTTGTGTCTTTAGGCAGATTGAATTCTCCATGATAATTTGGGGGTTCTAGGCAGAGTGCAACTATTAAGAACGTTTGGGGCTATAGGCAGAGTAATCCTATCAGGAAGGATTTTAGGCTCAAGGCAGACTGAAACTTCCTTGAAAGTTTGTGGGCTCTAGGAAAAAGTACCATTCGGGAACTTGTTAACATTAGATTTAATTGGAAACTATAACTGTAAAGGGACTCCTTTTTCAGTGGGGGCCCAGATGGTCAAAAAGTGTGCCTGTCCATAAGAACGGCTCTGTAGGGGGGCCCAGATGGTCAACCAGTGTGCCTGTCCATAAGAACGGCTCTGTAGGGGGCCCAGATGGTCAACCAGTGTGCCTGTCCATAAGAACGGCTTAGTAGGGGGCCCAGATGGTCAACCAGTGTGCCTGTCCATAAGAACGGCTCTGTAGGGGGCCCAGATGGTCAACCAGTGTGCCTGTCCATAAGAACGGCTTAGTAGGGGGCCCAGATGGTCAACCAGTGTGCCTGTCCATAAGAATGGCTATGTAGGGGGGCCCAGATGGTCAACCAGTGTGCCTGTCCATAAGAACGGCTCTGTTTTCAACCGTCCAAAGAATTTAGAACCCTCTTTTCATTAAAATTGTATTTACTTTTACGGTTTTTAGTAATGTGAAATGAAAAATTATGGTACACAATCAATCTGATCTTTTTTACATCTTTGTACAGGAGAACGTTGCATTGATCCAGACACCAGAGTGATGGAGGTGTTCCGGGCTAATCCAGCAGCTGAGTGGGTGATCAAAAGCAAAAAAGGGAGATAAAAGACATCAAGAGTTATTTCTCACTATGGACCAGTTTTTAATGCTAATCTGAACACGCCTGAAGCCTGTGTATAAGGGCATTTTAATACTGGAAGCTGTTGGAAACATTTTCAAAACTTTTTTTACTGCTAGGCCTAGTTTTGAAAAAAAATATATAATTTAAACTTCGTTAAAACTAATTTTGTATCATTATAATAATGGTTTAGAATGTTTTTTTTTTCAATAAAATAATCTCATTGAAATAGTTACTCTTAAATCATTATATGTGTTGTATAACAATGCATACTGTAAATTTAATTTTAAATAATATGCTCACATGCATACTGGATGGAATAAAGACTTTAAAAAAGAAATTCTAGTATTGTGCATTTTTTTTTTTCATTTTTAGATTTGTCCCTTAAAATGTTTATTTATAGCCATGTAGCTCTGTAGCATTGAATGACTTTTGTTGAAAACAATTCAGAACAAAAAACCATGACTATTTACTTCATACATCTAGTGTGGGAATCAGAATGAGCTCATCTGCGCAGTATTCCAGCAACTGAAGACCTCAATAGCTACTCCAATGCCCGTTACAGACTAGGTCCTAAGTGGTAAAGCGCTCGACTGTCGAGAACCGAGGGAAATTTGTTTAGGTCATGGTGAATTTCCATGTCCCCGTGTTGCCTTCATAGATTTATGGTGGGGATAATCGAAGGTCACTATAAAAGGTCTGTAGTAGTGTATGGGATGAACGAAGACCACTATAAAAGGTCTATAGTGGTGTATGGGATGAACAAAGGTCACTATAAAAGGTCTATAGTTGTGTATGGAATAAACGAAGGTCACTATAAAAGGTCTATAGTGGTGTATGGGATGAAAGAAGGTCACTATAAAAGGTCTATAGTGGTGTATGGGATGAACGAAGGTCACTATAAAAGGTTTATAGTTGTGTATGGGATAAACGAAGGTCACTATAAAAGGTCTATAGTGGTGTATGGGATGAACGAAGGTCACTATAAAAGGGCTATAGTGGTGTATGGGATGAACGAAGACCACTATAAAAGGTCTATAGTGGTGTATGTGATGAACGAAGGTCACTATAAAAGGTCTATAGTGGTGTATGGGATGAACGAAGGTCACTATAAAAGGTCTATAGTGGTGTATGGGATGAAAGAAGGTCACTATAAAAGGTCTATAGTGGTGTATGGGATGAACGAAGGTCACTATAAAAGGTCTATAGTGGTGTATGGGATGAACGAAGACCACTATAAAAGGTCTAAAGTGGTGTATGGGATGAACGAAGGTCACTATAAAAGGTCTATAGTGGTGTATGGGATGAACGAAGGTCACTATAAAAGGACTGTAGTGGTGTATGGTGTCAAATAGACAAACGTCTCATCCTTACAGTGACCACAGACTGGTCTATTAGGTATAAGTTGTGGTTCATAGGACCAGGAGACGTTTACTTAAACCACGGATATCTGCGAAGTCTCTGTAAAGATAATATGTTTATCTCTTAAATCTTATTAACAACTAAAGGACTATTTTTGTAAAGCTTTTTATCACCACTATAACCGATAGTTCAATGGCCATGGAGACACCACGGGAGACATGGAGGGAACTTTCAACGAGATCGCCCCGGACTCACAGGTGGATAGTCGAGCACGACCATCCGTTGACCACAGGTAAATAGTAATGTATGAAAGTCAAGAATGAATGCTGAAATAACGATAATAATTACTGTGTTTAAAAAATGGTACGATCTTTTCTTTAAAATATCTTCCATATTATCTGTATTAGTTAAGCTTGATTAATTAATTGTGAACTTTAATGGTAATTAAGAATCGATAAGAAAAATTTAAAGGTTAAAGTTCACTTTGTACATTTTTAAGAAATGTGTTACATGCTAAGTATGTTACGTGCTTCCTCCAGACACACGACTGCACCATCATTGTTGATGTTCTAATAAAGACTTAGTCAACCAGTTGTGTACTCACTATAACCTCAACAGGGCTTTCTACCTCAACTGGCGTTGTTAAAGGGGGCATACAGCCAGTCTGATGGGGTGCCCTGAAACTTTGAGTACTCCACAATTAAATTATTTTTTTGGGATCCCCCCCCCCACTTCATATATTTTTAAGGGGGAGGGGGGTGTAACTATTTAGAGAACAACCGAAAAATCTAGAAAATCGCCTCTTCAATGCCAAGATCCGACGTCAGTCAATGTTATTGTCGAAGATTGAGATGGGTGTGGCAGAACTATTTTAAATGTTGCTGGCGACATTGTCTGTTGATGTCTATTTTCGTGTGGCAGAAGAAAAGAAATTTCCATTTAGCAGCATGTGAATGTTTGGCTGACGCCATGATACTTAAGCAGTATGTGAAAGTTTTTTTCAATCCATAACACTAATAACAAGCAAATGGCCTGTGTGAAAGTTTTGCTCAAGCTATGATATAATAATATAAATAAAGCAACGAATGTGATGCTACAGTAAATATACGAATAACAATACTGGCAAAGTGTACAAACTGATATAAATGCGCATTTTTTTTTAGACAGAAATACATTCATACATTCAGAACTTTACATTTATTTATAGAGATATCAATACATTAACGTTATTGGATGCGTACCAAACTAATAACAAATATAATTATGAACATATGAACTGATGCTATATAACAATATGAATACAATAACATATATGCAAGGGGTGCATGGCTAATAACAACATAAATACAAGAACATAAGAGCAATAATGTAATAAGATTTCATTCAAGTAAACACAAGAAAAAAAGGATTTATGAGGCTTTCAACCCCATCCAGCCTCCCCCCTCACCATCATCACCATCGAGCAATTCTAAAGGACTGTAGTTATTGTTGTTATTGTTGTTATTGTTGTTATTGTTGTTATTGTTGTTATTGTTGTTATTGTTGTTATTGTTGTTATTGTTGTTATTGTTGTTATTGTTGTTATTGTTGTTATTGTTATTTGCATCAAGTTCAAGGGGCATAAGTAAAACCATAGATAAATCCATATATATATATATATGTGTGTGTATATATATGTATGACCAACCATTAAATGTGTTCGATTCAAATATTTTTAAGACAAATGTTATTTATATCGAAGAAACTATGAAATCTTCGTGTGCATTTTCAAAAGTGTCATAGTTACTGCGTATTGAACACAAGAGTAAGGATATTATTTTGTGTTCTAAAGTGAAGTGCAAACAGACGAGAGTAAACAAAATATTAATTCAGGATTTTAAAATATCAGAAGTTTATCATAATCTTCCTCCATTCCTTTCTACAATGAGCTATCTTATGCTATACCCGCACATTCTGCCCGTGGCTGGGTCACTGCGTTGCAGGCTGTTTTGTGCAGTCAGGAATCTATCGACTACCAGCCCTGGTGGATGTTGTTGGTATCATCGCCGGGAGTCTTTCATTGATACAGGTATTGAGGGGGGGGGGTTGGAATAGTTGTCAGTAAAACATTAAGATTAAGATATGAGTTATTTTTGTATCTAGATATATTTGAATGATATAAAATAATAGATCCGGGTAATTTTATTTTATCATTAAGATATAACATTTTTGCTATTATGCGCTAAATATTTAGTGTCATCTGGATATTTTTAAATATATTTTTCTGGATAATTCTACAAGAAAATAGTTGGTAGCTCTTTGTCTATCACCTTAAATTACTCGGTCAAACCAAATACATTTTCAGATGTTTCCTCAACATATTCAAGAACCCAAGCGAGTGGTGTCTGCAGAAACGTCCTGTCAGTAGACTTAGCTCAGATGCAAAAAAGTGACAGGGCCAAACTCATTGCCAGCAATCCAGAACAAGTCAATCTGGCAAGTATGATGTGGGGTGTGTGTTTCTTGATAGCAGCTTCTCCCCCCCCCCCCGCGGGGTTTTTCACGCACTCCAGACATAATCCAGTGTAATGGCCTTATTTCCATGCTAAGTCAGTAGTTGTTCTTTGTGTATCAAATTTATTTTTGTTTATAACAGTGGTTCTTAACTTTTCCCACTTCGCAAACTACTATGATGAAAAAGTAAAGGGTATATAGAAGTGTTATTTATTAGTTTTATTTTTAAGATGAGCCCTTTTACTTTGCAGGTTAACAAGTAAAGTAACGAGAAAAAGATTTATAATTATTAACACGTGGATTCTCTATCCAATAATTCTAAATAGAAATTTTTTTTCTCGCGACCAACCATAAAAACGTCCTCATATCACAAATGGGCCGCAAGATACACTTTTAGAACCACTGGTTCAGATCACTTGCAGGACAACCAACTGCGCAGACTAGGCCAATGTTGTCTTCGGAGCCTCGT
The DNA here is from genome assembly GCA_021962125.1 of Bulinus truncatus. Lineage (NCBI taxonomy): Eukaryota > Metazoa > Mollusca > Gastropoda > Planorbidae > Bulinus > Bulinus truncatus. The sequence goes on along the minus strand of JAGDYQ010000207.1, from coordinate 1,500,967 downwards.
TGTGGTCCTCTAATAGGGTGTCCCCTGTAGCGTAGGAATGGTACAACAGGTTGTGTGGCTACACAGAGAGCCATGCTAGGAAAGGGGGGGGGGGGGCGAAAGAGCTCTGTTAAATTTTTTTTGTGCTTTTTTCCGTTTGGGATGAGGACGCCAAAAATGCACCTTGCACAGGGCGCCACCCTAGCTGGCCACAGCTCTGTGTGACCATTTCCTTGAGGACATTCCTGCTCATTAGACCAAGCGTGAATCGCTTGGCCTATGTGTGGCATTAAACTAGCTAGCGTAATCAAAAAAGCAACACAGTTTAATATTGGCCAATATTTTCTATTGTAACTTAATGTACAGAAAAAAATGCTCTTAATTTAAATCTGATTATTTTTCTACGTGAACCTTGTGGGCTATTGGAACTTCTGGTACATATTTGTGCATGATGATACATTTAGTGTCTGAAACCCTGCTGTATTTCAAATAAACAAATAAAAACTTTTTAAATAAGCTTTTAATTAGTTCACTTTATGTGGGCGCATTTAAATTTTCTATAGTGGTAATTTTTTTTTCAGATGCACATTCAGATTCCAGATAAAAGCAAAAATTTAAATAATTGGAATATTTCGTTCTACACGAACTTAAATGTCCTCCAACATTTGAAGGACCCACCAGGACAGTTCAAAGGGAAATGTATTCGTGGGCTGCATTATTCCACGAGGAGCTACGAGTCCATCAAGTCAGGTCCATTAGACGTAAGTTAGGATACATGTTATTTTAGAAATACTTATTTTGTATACGTCAACTAATTAAATTATTTACACAAATATGATACTAAGCATGTATTTGGCTCTGTACTGACTTATTCCTGTGAGTCCTAGGTTGTCGCCTAGTTTACCTGTGCTACAGTGGGTGTCCTAGGTTGTCGCCTAGTTTACCTGTGCCACATTGGGTGTCCTAGGTTGTCGCCTAGTTTACCTGTGCCACAGTGGGTGTCCTAGGTTGTCGCCTAGTTTACCTGTGCTACAGTGGGTGTCCCAGGTTGTCGCCTAGTTTACCTGTGCTACAGTGGATGTCCCAGGTTGTCGCCTAGTTTACCTGTGCTACAGTGGGTGTACCAGGTTGTCGCCTAGTTTACCTGTGCTACAGTGGGTGTCCCAGGTTGTCGCCTAGTTTACCTGTGCTACAGTGGGTGTCCCAGGTTGTCGCCTAGTTTACCTGTGCTACAGTGGGTGTCCCAGGTTGTCGCCTAGTTTACCTTGCTACAGTGGGTGTCCCAGGTTGTCGCCTAGTTTACTTGTGCTACAGTGGGTGTCCCAGGTTGTCGCCTAGTTTACCTGTGCTACAAAGGGTGTCCCAGGTTGTCGCCTAGTTTACCTGTGCTACAAAGGGTGTCCCAGGTCAGTGGTCCCCATCACCCGGGCCGCTGACTTGTACCGGTCCGCGGATCAAATGGTACTGGGCCGCCCAAGAAATATTAAATTATTTCCTCAGGCCCGTAGCGTGTGGGGGGCAGTGGGGCGGTTCCCCCTACGTTTTGTCTAACCCCTCCCCCCGCTTATTTGTTCTACTTAGTAAAATGTATTACCTGCCCCTGCTATTGCCTGGCCCCTGCTGTAGAATGCCTGGCCCCTCCTGTAGAATTTTCACGCTACGGGGCTGTATTTCCTCCTTATTTACTGGTGCGTATTTCTCACTGAATCACCACCGTCAGGCCGCGGTGAAACTATCAAACTTCGACCTGTCCGCGGCGAGAAAAAGGTTGGGGTACAGTCCTAGGCGGTTTCCTTTTTATTTCGTATCCATAAGATCCCGAACAACTCAATATATATAGATCAATAAGTCCTAACTATATACTCTCCATTTCTGTTATCACATTTAATATTTCTGTGTTTGTTACAGCCATATGTGTCACATCTATTATTTCTGTGTCTGTTACAGCCATATGTGTCTTTGAAGGATTCTCTTGGCCTGACCTACATATCAGATCTCAATCCACAAGATGCAGAGACCATTAAAACTATGGCCTATGAAGAACTGAAAAAATTCCTAACTGATAATAACATAAAGTTTACCAAGCACGCAAGCAAGACAAAAACATCAGGTTAGTAGTACTCCAATAGTGTGAAATTCATTTGTTAATTTAAACGTGACATATAAAGGGATTGTAAGGGTAGTACAACGCCCAACCTCCTTTACTTTCCACCCATTTCAAGTTGAGGTACTTGAGCTTGAGACTTGAGGTACACTTGAGGTACTTAGGTACACTTGAGGTACTTAGGTAGGTACACTTGAGGTACTTAGGTACACTTGAGGTACTTGAGGTACACTTGAGGTACTTAGGTACACTTGAGATACTTAGGTACACTTGAGGTACTTAGGTACACTTGAGGTACTTGAGGTACACTTGAGGTATTTAGGTACACTTGAGGTACTTAGATACACTTCAGGTACTTGAGGTACACTTGAGGTACTTAGGTACACTTGAGGTACTTAGGAACACTTGAAATACTTAGGTACACTTGAGGTACATTAACCAATTATCATGAGTACCTGGAAAAATGCTTTTGGTTTCACCGAGGGTCGAACCTGTGACTATCAGTCTGGAAGACTCTGTCTCTTGTTCTAAACAAATAACTGTTTAAACCTTTATAACACACACAACATATACACACACAGATGACAATATTCATGCAAAAGTGCACACACACACACACATATATATATATGTATATATATATATATATATATATATATATATATATATTAGGGCTGCTGATTAAACTGCGTTAATTTGCGATTAACGCGTCAAAAAAAATTGCGATTAAAATTTTTAACGCAATACCTAAATGCGTTAATTTAACCAAAATGCTGAAAGTTCACCAAATCGATAAATATTTGGAATTTCACGCTACAAGTTGCGTTCACTTATTAAGTAGATCTACCACCCCCACCCTGTCATAGTTTCCACACACCCTCACCCCTAGGTACGTTGACAAAAGCCCCAATTGTAATATAAAATGAAGATGTTTTGTTCTATAGCCCTTCGACAAGTAAACCTCCTGCTCCCTTGCTATAACCAAAATGAAACGAAAAAAAGAATCTTTAATGTTGACACACGAAAGAAAGAACAACAGAAGATGAAAAATGAAAGCCGACCTTTCAAAATTTTAGCTTTGAACGTTTGAAAATTGCCATACGGTAACATTAAAGAGTCCCATTTTACAAGATATTTTTTTATTAATATAACTGACAGACCGATAAAAAAATAAAATTTTCTTTTCTGTTGTTCACTAAAACATTGAAATAATAGTTGATAGTAAGAAAGTAAATGAATGAAAGAATAAAAGAGTGACATCGACGCACATACAAAAACTTCAAAAGAAGATAAAAGTAAATTTGTCCTTCAACTCGGCGACCGTAGAAGTATTGGTGGGGTAAACGTCATGTCTACGTAAAATCATAGCAGCTGTATGATCTTGAAACAAGAGGATTGTCATTTCTGACGCGTGCTCCTAGTTTGAAACAATGGAACCGGTGTCAACTTGTTTTTGATACATCTTTAAGTGGAGAGTGTGTTAAAAATGAGACTTGGTGGGGAAAGAGGGGGGTGGCTTGGAATAAAGGAAAAAAAAACGCGTTAATAATAAGTGAGCGACAACTTTCTGGCGATGGTATTATTTATGAAAGAAAAGTTACATTTGAGATATAAATGACGTGTGTATTTTTTTTTTGGATGGGAAGTGGAGGGTATGGTAAACAGACTTACGTGTGGGCGATGTGAAGCAAAATATGACAGGGAGGGAGGGAAGAGGGGTTGACATACGTCATTAGTTCGGAAACTACGGTACGAAAAAAAAAAGGTTAGGCATTGTTGTTAAATAAAAAGAAAACAATTCGCGTCATTGACGTGGTTGATACATGCCCATAAACTGGTCTCAATAGCTAATTCAATAGACATATATGCTAATGCTCGCGTCATTGACGTGATAGATACATGTCCATAAACTGGTCTCAATAACTAATTCAATGCTTAATAAATATGTTATAATTCTTTCGTAAATTAAAATGACTTGTTTATTATGCCAATGTTATGCTTTGATATTATGACATATTAGTTTGAATACAAACAATTGTATTATATTGTGTCAATTAAAATGTGCGTTAATTTGCGATTAAAATTTTTAATCATGCGTTAATTTCGATCAATTTTTTTAATCGATCAGCAGCTCTAATATATATATAACACATACACACATATACACATAAGACTAACACATGGACACATGGATAACACATTAACAAACAGCTACACACAATACACACAGACACATGAATAACACATTGACAAACAAATGAACTCACACACACACACAATACACATAATACACACTGACACATGGATAACACAGGGACACATGGACAAACAGATACACACACACAATACACATGCTATATAAAAATTGTTTCTTCTTTCTTTCCCCCTAGATCATGGAGTATTTGGGACATCAGTGGAAGTTTTGGTTCAAAAAGACATAAAAAAAGATCGATTGACCACTAGCATGAAAGTACCAGCTGTGTTTATGATGGTCAGTGATCTGCATCCGCTGACGTTTTCTATTTAAAAAAAAAACTCGTTAGAGACAGTGGCGCAACCCGGGGGGGGGGGGCAGGCCAAATCATCAATACATAATTTTCGTTATAAAGTTACAAAAAAACTGTCAAACTGTCTTTTTTCACTATGTGAGCCCCCCCCCCCACCAGCACTTTTTGCTGGTTGCGCCACTGGTTAGAGAGAAGCGCTTTTACTAATTGCATAGTCAGATCATTTGATTTCACCCCAACTGTAAAAATCGAATCAAGCTTGTCAATTCGCTTGGTGTCTTGCAAAATATTGTTTCTCTTCTCAATTAGGGCTTAAAATATCGGAAAGGGCACACGCAGAAGGCAATATGAGTGTTAGGTCATTAAGCAATTCATTAATGCGTCTTACTGTTGTGTCTTATTGTTTTCTGTTGCGGGCTGGCTGAGGGGACAGTTACTTTAGTAACGGCTTTAATATCTGAAATTTGTTTCAGAAGTGTCAGTAAGCAGGATAAGTATGACTGCTCCGTTTCACTGTGCGCTGACACTTGGCAGTAGTGAGGCTTCGAGCCCAGAGGTTCCGTTTCACTGTATAGTAGTGAGTCTTCGAGCCCAGAGACTCAGTGTGGGTTAGGGATTCAAAAAGTAATATTAGCTAACTATGTCCTCGCATGGTGCGCTATCGCCGTGATGGAGAAGAGATGGCACAGGGGCCCGAGTGGAAGTTTCTGTTTCCTAGAAGATTTCAACTGAGCATAGTTTCTTTTTATTTTGAAAGAGATAAACAAGTACTTGACTAGAAGTAAAACGAAACTTCAGACTTTAGTTGTTTATTTTTTTTAAAGAAATACAGACTTTAGTTGTTTATTTTTCCTAAAGAAATACAAACTTTAGTTGTTTATTTTTAAAAAGAAATACAGACTTTAGTTGTTTAATTTTTCTAAAGAAATACAAACTTTAGTTGTTTATTTTTAAAAAGAAATACAGACTTTAGTTGTTTATTTTTTCTAAAGAAATACAAACTTTAGTTGTTTATTTTTATAAAGAAATACAGACTTTAGTTGTTTATTTTTTCTAAAGAAATACAAACTTTAGTTGTTTATTTTTAGAAAGAAATACAGACTTTAGTTGTTTATTTTTTCTAAAGAAATACAGACTTTAGTTGTTTATTTTTTATAAAGAAATACAGACTTTAGTTGTTTATTTTTTTATAAAGAAATACAGACTTTAGTTGTTTATTTTTTTATAAAGAAATACAGACTTAAGTTGTTTATTTTTAGAAAGAAATACAGACTTTAGTGGTTTATTTTTTAGAAAGAAATACAGACTTTAGTTGTTTATTTTTTCTAAAGAAATACAGACTTTAGTTGTTTATTCTTTATAAAGAAATACAGACTTTAGTTGTTTATTTTTTATAAAGAAATACAGACTTTAGTTGTTTATTTTTTAGAAAGAAATACAGACTTTAGTTGTTTATTTTTTCTAAAGAAATTAGTAAAATAATTAGTTCAGTTTCCGTCGTAGGCCTAGATTTAGCTATGTCGCTTCAGTAAAATAATCAGTAAAAGACAGTAAAATATCATTAGAAAAGCTCTTTTGTGTTGGTTTCTTATTTTATTTATTTTATATTTTGTTGCGTGTAGATTTTTAAAAAATGTCATCTGACGATTTGTTTCATGGATTATCAGTAGATAACATAGCAGTTGTATCTTATAGTAAATTACACTAAGTAACAACATTTTGTTTGACTTCAGTTAAATTTAGATACGTTCACATGTGTTTTCTATAATAGATTACAAATAGGGAGTTCTCGCTTGTATTCTATAGTAAACATGCATCATTGGTAGATATGTTCTCTGTATTCAATTGTCAATTATCAATAGAGATGTACCAGGGTGTAGCTATTTTTGTATTTATTTTCCTATTAGATGCTGAAATACATTGAAGTAAATGGCTTGGGAACTGAAGGTATATTCAAATTGCCTGGCGCACCAGATAAAGTCAAAGTAAGTGAAAGTATCTAAATATAGTTCTAGGGTTGCCATCTCAACGCATGGTCCCACACAGGCACTTGACTGGGAACCCCCTCCTTTCCTCCCTACGAGTACTCAAAGGTCCAGCGGTTGTCATGACGACTCGGCCATTGTGTATACAAATAAACAGAGCCGCGCCAGCAACTCTTCCGTCCGGATGTGTAGCCGGATCTGCTTAGAAATAGTTTATATATGAATCGGTTCAAATCAAGCCACCCAGTCTGAAGAGTGGGAACGAATGGTCGAGTGAATGACAACCTAATAGTCCTGGGTTCGATATCCGGAGAGAACTAAGGAATTTTTTAGGCTAGGTTTGAAAGTTCCCAGCATATCTCCCGTGATTCATGGCACTATTGGCTTTGGCGGGGAATGAAAGAAGAGCACAGCTTAATCTTGCCAATGAGTGATTTATAGGAAATAAATGGGAAGAAGAAGAGATAAAAATCTCCAAATCTCATCCTTTCAGGACTTTACAGATGAGCAGCTTAACAAGACTCAATGTTAAACAGTGCTACGAAACTAATCAGAAGAATGAAATGTAAATGTTCCCGGGCGCTTCCGTGCGTTAAGATGGCCTTGATCCGATCAAAGTATGCTAATGATAACAACTTCCGCCTAAAACTATTTAATTTGATTGTGCTAACTTCTCAATAATTATAATGCTCTATAAAAGTGTTTTTTTTTCAATCATTATTATCATCAAACTTGCAATAAAATGGAATTCCGGAATGGTTCATTAGTTTTACTTTATCCAATTGTATTCCGTTTTAACTTATTTTTTTTCAGAACTTAAGAATCGATCTGGAAGAAAAGTTTTATAAGGATCCTAAATACTCACTCTATGATATAGATGGTTTGAATGTCCACGATGTGACATTAGCTTTGAATGAATTCATGCGAGAGTTGCCAACGACCATTGTATCCAATGAAAAGCTGAACACTTTGGAGATTTTCCCAGGAATATTTGGTGGGTTTGAATGTTATAGTTGACACATGATCTATAAATATTATAGGCTTATTGTTCTATTAGTTTAAAAAATAATAATAATAATGGTAATAAAACAACATATTTTTTTAGCAATGGTAGGTTTAATTAACATCTCTTGTATAAGAAAATATTATTTTTTTAAATTTAAATAAATATTCTTTTTCGCTCCAGATCTTCCATTCAAAGAACACATTAAAGCTACCAACTTGTTCGTTTTATCGATGAAAGAAGAATACAGAGACACACTGGAAGTACGTGATGAATTAATTGCGATAAACTCTTTGTCTTTAAATGTATTGATCAAATGAACAGTTGGCAACAATTCATGTTAAAATTTTAGCTAAAAATAAAACGAATCATGTGCTTCCTTCCGTACCCTTCCCATCAATAGCTGTTGTTTTTATTTGGTGTCATTCTTTTGGTGTGCAGTGGGAAGGGTACGACTACTGTGGGTCTTTTATTTCAGCTAGATGGGTTTGCCTAAGGTCCACTCCATCTCTATACCGCCATCCTGGTGAAAGTTTAGAGCCACAGTTCTAAATCTCACTCCTCCCCTCCTCACCCATCCACCCCCCACCCTCAACGTCGAGGTTCACAAAACATTATAGAGATTAGATTTCTATAAACTTTGACCTAGTCTTCTAGCCACAATGGTTTAGTAAAATTAAAAGAGATGGAAACTTTTAAAATATTAGAGATTCACTATGAAATAGCTAGCCTATATATAGAGCCGCTATTCTGAGTCCTTCTAGGCTAAATAGGCGAATGCCTAGATCCCCCTATATAGGCGAATGCCTAGATCCCACTAGATAGGCGATTGCCTAGATCCCACTAGATAGGCGATTGCCTCGATCCCCCGCGTTACTTTTAAGATACACATATGCAGATAAAATATTTATAAATACATGCCACCAAAAATGAAGTAATATACATAGGACTGCACCTGTGCCTCACTTGATGCCATCTTCAATGTATTCCAGGCATTTCTTAGGCTGATGACCGCCATAATTGGCAGAAGCAGCGCAAATAAAATGGACGATGATAAGCTAGCAGCCATACTGACCCCCAGCATATTTGGGCTGCAGAAACTCAGCGAGGTGGAAAAAACCCAAGTTCAAGAATATCAAAGATTGCTGAAAATATATTTTCTGTTTAGAGTTCTGGCTACTTACAACAAAAAGCTATATGTTGTAAGTTTTTTTAAAATGTTTTTTAACAATATTTCTCACATCTTTCTTCTGCTATTCTTTTAATGTGGTATAGTTTTTGCTATTTATTGTAAGTTTTTTTAACGCTACTAAATACTTTCCATATGTATCTTAGGCTCTTGTTTTAATCTGAAATAGTTTCTGTAAGCATCCCTTTTAAACTGTTATTTAGGTTCCACCCAACTTTTTAAGTGCAATCAGGCAACTCTATATTTCTGGAGCACCTAAAAAGCCTAAAAGTAAATTTGTAAGTAGCCATACTAGTTTATATATATATATATATTACATTTAAAAAAAAAACTGTGCTGATATAATCTTGCAGAAAATGAAAGCATGATGGAATCCATTTTATCTGCAGATGGGATAGTGAGCTTTTGTAGATTAATGTTTCAAATCCCGGCAACTCAAATCACCTGGGTCGTGTGTGCTACTTCTTTTGGCCATTGTAGCGTCGGTTATGATGGTGTTTCCCAACGGCACAGACAGGGCTTAGCTTCATGGTTAACTGTAAGACGGGTGGGGGGAGCTACTGTTGGATGAGGGACCTAGAGACGCCACAGTAGTCTATATATATATATTATTAAGACGTTTCAATCACACCCTCTTTCCCTTTCTCGCGGGGCCTGGGTCGGTAGCCTTAGTCGCTACCTGCAAAGATCCAGACAGTGAACAAGTGTTTGATTTAAAATCAAGAGATAAATCTCATCTTACACTGGGGGTTTATATTTTAAAAAAAAAAACGTTTTGTCTATTAGTATTACAAAGTTTAAATTATAATTTAACTTTGTGCTGAAAAAAAAAACTAAATTTATCTAACATTTTCTTTTCTTTTTTTAAGCTGGCCAAGCTGCTGGGCAAGAAAGATGGCGATGTACCAATTGTAGCACCACCACCTGAAAGATTGGTAAGTATGGCGATATACCAGTTGTAGCATCAACACCTGAAAGATTGGTAAGTATGGCGATATACCAGTTGTAGCACCACCACCTGAAAGATTGGTAAGTATGGCGATATACCAGTTGTAGCATCAACACCTGAAAGATTGGTAAGTATGGCGATATACCAGTTGTAGCACCACCACCTGAAAGATTGGTAAGTATGGCGATATACCAGTTGTAGCACCACCACCTGAAAGATTGGTAAGTACTATAGAAGTACCACATGAGTACTATTTAGTACTATTTGAGTAACCCATATGTCCCATATATGTAAAATTTAGGCACCATATCAATACGATTTAAGCAGCATTGGGTACTTTCTAAGCACCATATAACTACCAGGTATATGTTAAGTAGCCTGCCAGGTAATTGCAGTAAAAGTAAACAACAAATACAGTATTACTAAAATAAACGTGCAATGTTGTTATTTACTAACTTTTCTATGTTTCTAAAACGTAAATAATATAAAAGGTAAATGCCGGTTTTTTTTTAAAGTTTAAATTTTCTTTTTTCTCATATCTTCATTCAGATGAACTTGACAAAAGTTTTAATAAGAGTGAATGCATCAGACAGACAGAAAGAGCCAACCCTCATTAAGATAACAGAGACAACCACAGCCAAAGATGTGCTAAAAAATTTCGGCGAAGAACTTAAGTATAAAATTTTAATAGTTATAAGTTTCAATTTGGTTTACTCAAAACACACACACACACATCTATGTATACGTTGATATATATAAATGTATACCTATATAATTATATATATATATATAGGTAAATATATGTGTTTGCGTGTGTGTTTGTTGTGTGTATGAGTGTTTGTATGTGTGTGTGAGTTTGTATGTGTGTGTGAGTGTTTTTGTATATGTGTGTGAGTGTTTTTGTATATGTGTGTGAGTGTGTTTGTATATGTGTGTGAGTGTTTTTGTATATGTGTGTGAGTGTGTTTGTATATGTGTGTGAGTGTGTTTGTATATGTGTGTGAGTGTGTTTATGTGTGTGAGTGTGTTTGTATGTGTGTGAGTGTGTTTGTATATGTGTGTGAGTGTGTTTGTATGTGTGTGAGTGTGTTTGTATGTGTGTGAGTGTATTTGTATGTGTGTGAGTGTGTTTGTATATGTGTATTAGTGTGTTTGTATGTGTGTGAGTGTGTTTGTATGTGTGTGAGTGTGTTTGTATGTGTGTGAGTCTGTTTTTGTGTGTAAGTGTGTTTGTAGTGTGTGTGAGTGTGTTTGTAGTGTGTGAGTGTGTTTGTATGTGTGTGCGAGTATGTTTGTATGTATGTGTGAGTGTTTTTGTATGTGTGTGTGTTTGTATGTGTGTGTGAGTGTGTGTGAGCTCCTGTCCACACGCTCGGTGCATCCATAGGGCGCGGTGTTTGATACTGTTGGCTAGTCGTCTTCTTCCAAAGGCCTTCACAACTAGGGAAGAAATAGAATAAATGTTTCTTAAAATAACTAACTGAAGACATAACCAATGAAAATAATTTCTGATCTCCCGAACGATTAGTGGTACATTGGTAAGTAGTAAAATGATTACTAGTACATTGGTAAGCTAAGAAATAAAATTATATTCGATCCTATGAATATGTTAGCTAGGCAATTTATTTTGTCAGACACAAGGAGGGACAATCTGAACACTTTTTATCATGGGCCCCGAGCTGAAAGGATTTAACATTTCAGGATTTTAAGAATGGGCCCACAGTTTTGAAAATTATTAAAGGCCCGATATTTGCCTAGCGTCGGTTTTAACAGCGTTTCTGCCCAGGAGCCCTAAAGTTGTCATTTCCTATTGGCCCCAAATGCACCATTAATTCACTACCCGTACTATTTCTAATGCAAATGAACAAAACAATTAGTTGACTGTTTTATGGTAAAAATCTTAAATCGTGAATTAAATGAAATAAATCGCTGAGTTGCTTGTTGGTTGTGTAGATATGTAACTAATGACCAATGACATAAATCTTCAGCAATCAGTGTGATTGGAGGGGGGTCCCACTTCGTTGAGATTGTCAAAGAGTAAGAGTTCGCAACAGACTTGCATATATGTATTCAGTACTTAAAAAATTATTTCACCAATGTAATGAATTATGCTGACTTTGTTCTATCATAAACTTGCTGTACATTTTTGTATTGTAATGAATGTTTCCTAATTTAGCTATTTGTATATTTATCTTTCTATTCAATGTAAATTTGTGTAAACATTAATTGTTCTTTTCAACCAAATCTGTATTAATGCAAATATATTTGGATGAGAATTTCCAATTAGTCTCAGCATTAAATATTTCACTTAAAAAAAACAAATCTTAAAATTATCTAGATGATCCCATTATTAGATTCACTCTCGACAACGAGTCTAGAAGTTTTACCCGTTGAATGTATTTAAATATTTCAGAAACTTGAAGCATGAACGGAAATTGATGCAAGAAGACAGGGGAGTTTTAGACTCAGACAGACCAATCGACTATCTCTTTGAAATTGGAGGAAACATAGGTAAGTGGCACAGAAGAACATACATTTTGAACAGTATTGTTTCGTTATAATATTCTTAACACGGTAGGGTTCCAGCTTTGGGTTTAATTTGTCTCAGCAGCAGAGAGGGAGGAAACAGTAACATTTTCTGGGAGCCTCAAAGATTGTGGGGGGGGGGGGGAGGGGGGTTTCGTCGTCTTCAAATTTTTAAATTGTTAATTTTACTTCAAAATTGGGATCTCTGTAGTTGATCAGGGCCCCCAGAATTCCTGACTGTGGCCCTGTTAGTTGTCAAGCCCTGAAAAACTGGAGAATGTAGCTGATCCCATAGAATGACAAATTGTTCAAAGGCTGCAGTAAAAATTAGAAAGAAAAAAAAGGAGCATCATAGTGTTCAAACCCTGAACTTTCCGACCGGCACTTGAACTATTTTATGATTTGATCATCACATTGGGGGTAATCACAATAATACATGATTACAATGTCCTGAAAGTAAAGATTCTTCATTTACCCACCTATTCACAGTGTTAAACCTACTTTATTCAATTACCCACCTATTCACAGTGTTAAACCTACTTTATTCATTTACCCACCTATTCACAGTGTTAAACCTACTTTATTCAATTACCCACCTATTCACAGTGTTAAACCTACTTTATTCATTCACCCACCTATTCACAGT
>JAGDYQ010000207.1:1471223-1487579 GCA_021962125.1 Bulinus truncatus | reverse complement strand
CGTGAACGCACCATAACTGCCATCAACCCCTTCAACCTATCTGTTAAAGTTTAACACAGAAATCAATCAATTATAAACACGGCCGTTATATTGGACATCGTGTTGTCCTAGATATGATCAGTGCTGATCTCATTTACATTTAGAATGAACTCTATATTAATTCTGGCTATTGCTGACTGTACTGACATCTGATATAGTATTTAATTGGAAAGTATTTGTTTCTCATTGTTGGTCCAGACATCATTTTCTTGTGTAGCTTTAAAACATTTTAATTATAATATTGTAGTGTCTGGCTTCTTTATTTGAACAGATTAAAAAAAAAGATTCGAATCAAGTATTCAACTACAATAATACGTACAGAACAAAATCAAGTATTAAACTGCAATAATACGGACAGAACAAAATCAAGTATCAAACTGCAATAATACGTACAGAATAAAATCAAGTACTAAACTACAATAATACGTATAGAACAAAATCAAGTATTAAACTACAATAATACGTACTGAACAAAATCAAGTATTAAACTACAATAATACGTACTGAACAAAATCAAGTATTAAACTACAATAATACGTACTGAACAAAACCAAGTATTAAACTACAATAATACGTACAGAACAAAATCAAGTATTAAACTGCAATAACACGTACTGAACAAAATCAAGTATTAAACTACAATAATACGTACAGAACAAAATCAAGTTCTAAACTACAATAGTACGTACAGAACAAAATCAAGTACTAAACTACAATAATACGTACAGAACAAAATCAAGCACTAAACTACAATAATACGTACAGAACAAAATCAAGTACTAAACTACAATAATACGTACAGAACAAAATCAAGTATTAAACTACAATAATAGGTACAGAACCAAATGCACCAACATTTGAATATTGTGGATTTCAATCTAAAATTTCGAAAGAATTTCGCCTTAGGATTTGACCGTTTATTTTTTTTTTCTTTTGGAAATAGAAAGCCAAGGGAGTTCGTTTTGTCTTCCAAGTTCTATTTTCCAGAGCACGGACAACCTACTGCCACATATAACCTTTAGTGTATGTAGGGATCATTTTGTGTTATCTTCGTCTGTTTTCCGATGAAAATTTAGAACTTTGTGGATAATTTGCTATAAATATATTAAGAGCTTTGTGTTTTCAACATTTTTACTAGTCTTCATTTTCACTTGAGATCGATTGGAATTCGCAAAAATCCGGGAAAAATTATAAGTTCAGATTTAGAGATAAAATTGTTAAATATCCGAATTAAGTATTGGAATCATTGCCTAAGTTGACTAAAAGAATGAATAAGACCAATTAAGAAACTGGAAGATTGAGTTCATTCAGTTTCTGGTTTTGTTTGATGATGTCTCTATCTTTCGTAATCAAGACACCACATGTATTAATAACCAAAGCCTTCACTTGTATGAGACAATTTTTGTATATGTGTTTTTACTTTTCAACAAAACTAAATTATTTGAGGGGAAGCCGATTTAAGTCGAAATACAGCGTGTGCCACTACATGTGTTAGAAGGGGACGGATGGTCTTGTGGTAAAATACCTGGCTAGATCTCCGGTGAGGACCAAGGAAATTTTTAAGATCTTGGCGCAAGTTTCCGATATATCTCCCGTGCTGTCTCCATGTCCATTGCACTATCGGCTATGGTAGGGATGAAAGAAGGGCACCATAAAAATCGTCACATTAGTCCTTTATAGGATCTAGGAGATTTTATCTCATCCTTACAGGGACTTCACACACTACAAGTGATAAGAAGTTATCAGTTTAAACAGATATCAAGTATATCACCATATCAATGTATCATTGTCTTCAGATTTTTCTGGTCGGAATATATGTGTTCTCTCTGTGGATTATAACATAATTTAGGCGTGTCGTTTACGTGGGGAGCGTGCTAGACAATGGAGCTTTTTGTACGTGTCATATCTTTTGTGTATATACCAGTGTATGTGTGTATACCAGTGTATGTGTATATACCAGTGTATGTGTGTATATACCAGTGTATGTGTGTATATACCAGTGTATGTGTGTATATACCAGTGTATGTGTGTATATACCAGTGTATGTGTGTATATACCAGTGTATGTGTATATACCAGTGTATGTGTATATATACCAGTGTATGTGTATATATACCAGTGTATGTGTATATACCAGTGTATGTGTGTATATACCAGTGTATGTGTGTATACCAGTGTATGTGTGTATACACCAGTGTATGTGTGTATATACCAGTGTATGTGTATATACCCAGTGTATGTGTGTATATACCAGTGTATGTGTATATACCCAGTATATGTGTATATACTTATATGTATATACCAGTGTATGTGTATATATACCAGTGTATGTGTGTATATACCAGTGTATGTGTATATATATACCAGTGTATGTGTATATACCAGTGTATGTGTATATACCAGTGTATGTGTGTATACCAGTGTATGTGTATATATACCAGTGTATGTGTATATACCAGTGTATGTGTGTATATACCAGTGTATGTGTATATATACCAGTGTATGTGTATATACCAGTATATGTGTATATACCAGTGTATATGTATATACCAGTGTATGTGTATATATACCAGTGTATGTGTATATACCAGTGTATGTGTATATACCAGTGTATGTGTGTATATACCAGTGTATGTGTGTATATACCAGTGTATGTGTATATACCAGTGTATGTGTGTATATACCAGTGTATGTGTATATATACCAGTGTATGTGTATAAATACCAGTGTATGTGCATATATACCTGTGTATGTGTGTATATACCAATGTATGTGTATATATACCAGTGTATGTGTATATATACCAGTGTATGTGTGTATATACCAGTGTATGTGTGTATATACCAGTGTATGTGTATATATACCAGTGTATGTGTATATACCAGTGTATGTGTATATACCAGTGTATGTGTGTATACCAGTGTATGTGTATATACCAGTGTATGTGTATATACCAGTGTATGTGTATATATACCAGTGTATGTGTATATACCAGTGTATGTGTATATATACCAGTGTATGTGTGTATATACCAGTGTATGTGTATATATACCAGTGTATGTGTGTATATACCAGTGTATGTGTATATATACCAGTGTATGTGTATATACCAGTGTATGTGTATATACCAGTGTATGTGTATATACCAGTGTATGTGTATATACCAGTGTATGTGTGTATATACCAGTGTATGTGTATATATACCAGTGTATGTGTATATATACCAGTGTATGTGTATATATACCAGTGTATGTGTATATATACCAGTGTATGTGTATATATACCAGTGTATGTGTATATATACCAGTGTATGTGTATATACCAGTGTATGTGTATATACCAGTGTATGTGTGTATATACCAGTGTATGTGTATATACCAGTGTATGTGTATATACCAGTGTATGTGTGTATATACCAGTGTATGTGTATATACCAGTGTATGTGTGTATATACCAGTGTATGTGTATATACCAGTGTATGTGTATATACCAGTGTATGTGTATATACCAGTGTATGTGTATATACCAGTGTATGTGTATATACCAGTGTATGTGTATATACCAGTGTATGTGTATATATACCAGTGTATGTGTGTATATACCTGTGTATGTGTATATACCAGTGTATGTGTGTATATACCAGTGTATGTGTGTATATACCAGTGTATGTGTATATACCAGTGTATGTGTGTATATACCAGTGTATGTGTGTATATACCAGTGTATGTGTGTATATACCAGTGTATGTGTGTATATACCAGTGTATTGTGTATATACCAGTGTATGTGTATATATACCAGTGTATGTGTATATACCAGTGTATGTGTATATACCAGTGTATGTGTATATACCAGTGTATGTGTGTATATACCAGTGTATGTGTATATATACCAGTGTATGTGTATATATACCAGTGTATGTGTATATATACCAGTGTATGTGTATATACCAGTGTATGTGTATATATACCAGTTTATGTGTATATATACCAGTGTATGTGTATATACCAGTGTATGTGTATATATGCCAGTGTATGTGTATATACCAGTGTATGTGTATATACCAGTGTATGTGTATATATACCAGTGTATGTGTATATACCAGTATATGTGTATATACCAGTGTATATGTATATACCAGTGTATGTGTATATATACCAGTGTATGTGTATATACCAGTCTATGTGTACATACCAGTGTTTGTGTATATACCAGTGTATGTGTATATACCAGTGTATGTGTATATATACCAGTGTATGTGTATATATACCAGTGTATGTGTATATATACCAGTGTATGTGTATATACCAGTGTATGTGTATATACCAGTGTATGTGTATATATACCAGTGTATGTGTATATACCAGTATATGTGTATATACCAGTGTATATGTATATACCAGTGTATGTGTATATATACCAGTGTATGTGTATATACCAGTCTATGTGTACATACCAGTGTTTGTGTGTATACCAGTGTATGTGTATATACCAGTGTATGTGTGTATATACCAGTGTATGTGTGTATACCAGTGTATGTGTATATACCAGTGTATGTGTATATACCAGTGTATGTGTATATACCAGTGTATGTGTATATACCAGTGTATGTGTATATACCAGTGTATGTGTATATACCAGTGTATGTGTATATATACCAGTGTATGTGTATATACCAGTGTATGTGTATATACCAGTGTATGTGTATATACCAGTGTATGTGTATATATACCAGTGTATGTGTGTATATACCAGTGTATGTGTGTATATACCAGTGTATGTGTATATATACCAGTGTATGTGTATATACCAGTGTATGTGTATATACCAGTGTATGTGTGTATACCAGTGTATGTGTATATATACCAGTGTATGTGCATATATACCAGTGTATGTGTGTATACCAGTGTATGTGTATATACCAGTGTATGTGTATATGCCAGTGTATGTGTATATACCAGTGTATGTGTATATATACCAGTGTATGTGTATATACCAGTGTATGTGTATATACCAGTGTATGTGTATATACCAGTGTATGTGTATATACCAGTGTATGTGTATATATACCAGTGTATGTGTATATATACCAGTGTATGTGTATATACCAGTGTATGTGTATATACCAGTGTATGTGTATATACCAGTGTATGTGTATATACCAGTGTATGTGTATATACCAGTGTATGTGTATATATACCAGTGTATGTGTATATACCAGTGTATGTGTATATATACCAGTGTATGTGTATATACCAGTGTATGTGTATATACCAGTGTATGTGTGTATATACCAGTGTATGTGTATATACCAGTCTATGTGTACATACCAGTGTTTGTGTGTATACCAGTGTATGTGTATATACCAGTGTATGTGTATATACCAGTGTATGTGTATATATACCAGTGTATGTGTATATACCAGTGTATGTGTATATACCAGTGTATGTGTGTATATACCAGTGTATGTGTATATATACCAGTGTATGTGTATATACCAGTGTATGTGTATATATACCAGTGTATGTGTACATACCAGTGTTTGTGTGTATACCAGTGTATGTGTATATACCAATCTGTGTGTGTATACCAGTGTATGTGTATATACCAGCCTATGTGTATATACCAGTGTATGTGTATATACCAGTGTATGTGTGTATATACCAGTGTATGTGTATATATACCAGTGTATGTGTATATACCAGTGTATGTGCATATATACCAGTGTATGTGTGTATACCAGTGTATGTGTATATATACCAGTGTATGTGTATATACCAGTGTATGTGTATATACCAGTGTATGTGTGTATATACCAGTGTATGTGTATATATACCAGTGTATGTGTATATATACCAGTGTATGTGTATATACCAGTGTATGTGTATATATACCAGTGTATGTGTATATACCAGTGTATGTGT
Organism: Bulinus truncatus; assembly: GCA_021962125.1. Taxonomy (NCBI): domain Eukaryota; kingdom Metazoa; phylum Mollusca; class Gastropoda; family Planorbidae; genus Bulinus; species Bulinus truncatus. The sequence goes on along the minus strand of JAGDYQ010000207.1, from coordinate 1,481,618 downwards.
ATATACCAGTGTATGTGTATATACCAGTGTATGTGTATATACCAGTGTATGTGTATATATACCAGTGTATGTGTATATACCAGTGTATGTGTATATACCAGTGTATGTGTATATACCAGTGTATGTGTGTATATACCAGTGTATGTGTATATACCAGTGTATGTGTATATACCAGTGTATGTGTGTATATACCAGTGTATGTGTATATACCAGTGTATGTGTATATACCAGTGTATGTGTGTATATACCAGTGTATGTGTGTATATACCAGTGTATGTGTGTATATACCAGTGTATGTGTATATACCAGTGTATGTGTGTATATACCAGTGTATGTGTATATACCAGTGTATGTGTATATATACCAGTGTATGTGTATATACCAGTGTATGTGTGTATATACCAGTGTATGTGTATATACCAGTGTATGTGTATATACCAGTGTATGTGTATATACCAGTGTATGTGTATATACCAGTGTATGTGTATATACCAGTGTATGTGTATATACCAGTGTATGTGTATATACCAGTGTATGTGTATATACCAGTGTATGTGTGTATATACCAGTGTATGTGCATATATACCAGTGTATGTGTGTATACCAGTGTATGTGTATATACCAATCTGTGTGTGTATACCAGTGTATGTGTATATACCAGCCTATGTGTATATACCAGTGTATGTGTATATACCAGTGTATGTGTGTATATACCAGTGTATGTGTGTATATACCAGTGTATGTGTGTATATACCAGTGTATGTGTATATACCAGTGTATGTGTATATATACCAGTGTATGTGTATATACCAGTGTATGTGTGTATATACCAGTGTATGTGTATATATACCAGTGTATGTGTATATATACCAGTGTATGTGTATATATACCAGTGTATGTGTATATACCAGTGTATGTGTATATACCAGTGTATGTGTATATACCAGTGTATGTGTATATACCAGTGTATGTGTATATATACCAGTGTATGTGTATATACCAGTATATGTGTATATACCAGTGTATATGTATATACCAGTGTATGTGTATATATACCAGTGTATGTGTATATACCAGTGTATGTGTATATACCAGTGTATGTGTATATATACCAGTGTATGTGTATATACCAGTGTATGTGTATATACCAGTGTATGTGTATATATACCAGTGTATGTGTGTATATACCAGTGTATGTGTATATACCAGTGTATGTGTATATACCAGTGTATGTGTGTATACCAGTGTATGTGTATATACCAGTGTATGTGTATATACCAGTGTATGTGTATATACCAGTGTATGTGTATATACCAGTGTATGTGTATATACCAGTGTATGTGTATATACCAGTGTATGTGTATATATACCAGTGTATGTGTATATACCAGTCTATGTGTACATACCAGTGTTTGTGTGTATACCAGTGTATGTGTATATACCAGTGTATGTGTGTATATACCAGTGTATGTGTGTATATACCAGTGTATGTGTGTATATACCAGTGTATGTGTATATACCAGTGTATGTGTATATACCAGTGTATGTGTGTATATACCAGTGTATGTGTATATATACCAGTGTATGTGTATATATACCAGTGTATGTGTATATATACCAGTGTATGTGTGTATATACCAGTGTATGTGTATATATACCAGTGTATGTGTATATACCAGTGTATGTGCATATATACCAGTGTATGTGTGTATACCAGTGTATGTGTATATACCAATCTGTGTGTGTATACCAGTGTATGTGTATAAATGCCAGTGTATGTGCATATATACCAGTGTATGTGTATATATACCAGTGTATGTGTATATACCAGTGTATGTGTATATACCAGTGTATGTGTATATACCAGTGTATGTGTATATACCAGTGTATGTGTATATACCAGTGTATGTGTATATATACCAGTGTATGTGTATATACCAGTGTATGTGTATATATACCAGTGTATGTGTGTATACCAGTGTATGTGTATATACCAATCTGTGTGTATATACCAGTGTATGTGTATATACCAGTGTATGTGTGTATATACCAGTGTATGTGTATATATACCAGTGTATGTGTATATACCAGTGTATGTGTGTATATACCAGTGTATGTGTATATACCAGTGTATGTGTGTATACCAGTGTATGTGTATATATACCAGTGTATGTGTGTATATACCAGTGTATGTGTGTATATACCAGTGTATGTGTATATATACCAGTGTATGTGTATATATACCAGTGTATGTGTATATATACCAGTGTATGTGTATATATACCAGTGTATGTGTATATACCAGTGTATGTGTATATATACCAGTGTATGTGTATATACCAGTGTATGTGTATATATACCAGTGTATGTGTATATATACCAGTGTATGTGTATATACCAGTGTATGTGTATATATACCAGTGTATGTGTATATATACCAGTGTATGTGTATATACCAGTGTATGTGTATATACCAGTGTATGTGTATATATACCAGTGTATGTGTATATACCAGTGTATGTGTATATACCAGTGTATGTGTATATACCAGTGTATGTGTATATATACCAGTGTATGTGTATATACCAGTGTATGTGTGTATATACCAGTGTATGTGTGTATATACCAGTGTATGTGTATATACCAGTGTATGTGTATATACCAGTGTATGTGTGTATATACCTGTGTATGTGTATATACCAGTGTATGTGTGTATATACCAGTGTATGTGTGTATATACCAGTGTATGTGTATATACCATTGTATGTGTATATACCAGTGTATGTGTGTATATACCAGTGTATGTGTGTATATACCAGTGTATGTGTGTATATACCAGTGTATGTGTGTATATACCAGTGTATGTGTATATACCAGTGTATGTGTATATACCAGTGTATGTGTATATACCAGTGTATGTGTATATATACCAGTGTATGTGTATATATACCAGTGTATGTGTATATACCAGTGTATGTGTATATACCAGTGTATGTGTATATACCAGTGTATGTGTATATACCAGTGTATGTGTATATACCAGTGTATGTGTATATACCAGTGTATGTGTGTATATACCAGTGTATGTGTATATACCAGCCTATGTGTATATACCAGTGTATGTGTATATACCAGTGTATGTGTGTATATACCAGTGTATGTGTATATATACCAGTGTATGTGTATATACCAGTGTATGTGTATATACCAGTGTATGTGTATATATACCAGTGTATGTGTATATATACCAGTGTATGTGTATATACCAGTGTATGTGTATATACCAGTGTATGTGTATATATACCAGTGTATGTGTATATATACCAGTGTATGTGTATATACCAGTGTATGTGTATATACCAGTGTATGTGTATATATACCAGTGTATGTGTATATACCAGTGTATGTGTATATATACCAGTGTATGTGTATATACCAGTGTATGTGTGTATATACCAGTGTATGTGTGTATATACCAGTGTATGTGTATATACCAGTGTATGTGTGTATATACCAGTGTATGTGTGTATATACCAGTGTATGTGTATATACCAGTGTATGTGTATATATACCAGTGTATGTGTATATATACCAGTGTATGTGTGTATATACCAGTGTATGTGTGTATATACCAGTGTATGTGTATATACCAGTGTATGTGTATATACCAGTGTATGTGTATATATACCAGTGTATGTGTATATACCAGTATATGTGTGTATATACCAGTGTATATGTATATACCAGTGTATGTGTATATATACCAGTGTATGTGTATATACCAGTGTATGTGTATATATACCAGTGTATGTGTATATACCAGTCTATGTGTACATACCAGTGTTTGTGTGTATACCAGTGTATGTGTATATACCAGTGTATGTGTGTATATACCAGTGTATGTGTATATACCAGTGTATGTGTATATACCAGTGTATGTGTGTATATACCAGTGTATGTGTGTATATACCAGTGTATGTGTATATATACCAGTGTATGTGTGTATATACCAGTGTATGTGTGTATATACCAGTGTATGTGTATATATACCAGTGTATGTGTATATATACCAGTGTATGTGTATATACCAGTGTATGTGTATATACCAGTGTATGTGTATATATACCAGTGTATGTGTATATACCAGTGTATGTGTGTATATACCAGTGTATGTGTGTATACCAGTGTATGTGTATATACCAGTGTATGTGTATATACCAGTGTATGTGTATATACCAGTGTATGTGTATATACCAGTGTATGTGTATATACCAGTGTATGTGTATATATACCAGTGTATGTGTATATACCAGTCTATGTGTACATACCAGTGTATGTGTGTATACCAGTGTATGTGTATATACCAGTGTATGTGTGTATATACCAGTGTATGTGTATATACCAGTGTATGTGTATATATACCAGTGTATGTGTATATATACCAGTGTATGTGTGTATATACCAGTGTATGTGTATATACCAGTGTATGTGTGTATATACCAGTGTATGTGTATATACCAGTGTATGTGTATATATACCAGTGTATGTGTGTATATACCAGTGTATGTGTGTATATACCAGTGTATGTGTATATACCAGTGTATGTGTATATACCAGTGTATGTGTATATACCAGTATATGTGCATATATACCAGTGTATGTGTATATATACCAGTGAATGTGTATATACCAGTGTATGTGTGTATACCAGTGTATGTGTGTATACCAGTGTATGTGTATAAATACCAGTGTATGTGCATATATACCAGTGTATGTGTGTATATACCAGTGTATGTGTATATATACCAGTGTATGTGTATATATACCAGTGTATGTGTATATATACCAGTGTATGTGTATATATACCAGTGTATGTGTATATATACCAGTGTATGTGTATATACCAGTGTATGTGTATATACCAGTGTATGTGTATATATACCAGTGTATGTGTATATACCAGTATATGTGTATATACCAGTGTATATGTATATACCAGTGTATGTGTATATATACCAGTGTATGTGTATATACCAGTGTATGTGTGTATATACCAGTGTATGTGTATATATACCAGTGTATGTGTATATACCAGTGTATGTGTATATACCAGTGTATGTGTATATACCAGTGTATGTGTATATATACCAGTGTATGTGTATATACCAGTGTATGTGTATATACCAGTGTATGTGTATATATACCAGTGTATGTGTATATACCAGTGTATGTGTATATATACCAGTGTATGTGTATATACCAGTGTATGTGTGTATATACCAGTGTATGTGTATATACCAGTGTATGTGTATATACCAGTGTATGTGTATATACCAGTATATGTGCATATATACCAGTGTATGTGTATATATACCAGTGTATGTGTATATACCAGTGTATGTGTATATATACCAGTGTATGTGTATATACCAGTATATGTGTATATACCAGTGTATATGTATATACCAGTGTATGTGTGTATATACCAGTGTATGTGTGTATATACCAGTGTATGTGTGTATATACCAGTGTATGTGTGTATATACCAGTGTATGTGTATATATACCAGTGTATGTGTATATACCAGTGTATGTGTATATATACCAGTGTATGTGTATATATACCAGTGTATGTGTATATATACCAGTGTATGTGTGTATATACCAGTGTATGTGTATATACCAGTGTATGTGTGTATACCAGTGTATGTGTGTATATACCAGTGTATGTGTATATATACCAGTGTATGTGTGTATATACCAGTGTATGTGTATATACCAGTCTATGTGTATATACCAGTGTATGTGTATATACCAGTGTATGTGTATATACCAGTGTATGTGTGTATATACCAGTGTATGTGTATATATACCAGTGTATGTGTATATACCAGTGTATGTGTATATACCAGTGTATGTGTGTATATACCAGTGTATGTGTATATACCAGTGTATGTGTATATACCAGTGTATGTGTGTATATACCAGTGTATGTGTGTATATACCTGTGTATGTGTATATATACCAGTGTATGTGTGTATATACCAGTGTATGTGTGTATATACCAGTGTATGTGTATATACCAGTGTATGTGTGTATATACCAGTGTATGTGTATATATACCAGTGTATGTGTATATACCAGTGTATGTGTGTATATACCAGTGTATGTGCATATATACCAGTGTATGTGTGTATACCAGTGTATGTGTATATACCAGTGTATGTGTATATGCCAGTGTATGTGTATATACCAGTGTATGTGTATATATACCAGTGTATGTGTATATACCAGTGTATGTGTATATACCAGTGTATGTGTATATACCAGTGTATGTGTGTATATACCAGTGTATGTGTATATATACCAGTGTATGTGTGTATATACCAGTGTATGTGTGTATATACCAGTGTATGTGTATATATACCAGTGTATGTGTATATACCAGTGTATGTGTGTATATACCAGTGTATGTGTGTATATACCAGTGTATGTGTGTATATACCAGTGTATGTGTGTATATACCAGTGTATGTGTATATACCAGTCTATGTGTATATACCAGTGTATGTGTATATACCAGTATATGTGCATATATACCAGTGTATGTGTATATATACCAGTGAATGTGTATATACCAGTGTATGTGTGTATACCAGTGTATGTGTGTATACCAGTGTATGTGTATAAATACCAGTGTATGTGCATATATACCAGTGTATGTGTGTATATACCAGTGTATGTGTATATATACCAGTGTATGTGTATATACCAGTGTATGTGTATATACCAGTGTATGTGTGTATATACCAGTGTATGTGTATATATACCAGTGTATGTGTATATACCAGTGTATGTGTATATACCAGTGTATGTGTATATACCAGTGTATGTGTATATACCAGTGTATGTGTATATATACCAGTGTATGTGTATATACCAGTATATGTGTATATACCAGTGTATATGTATATACCAGTGTATGTGTATATATACCAGTGTATGTGTATATACCAGTGTATGTGTATATACCAGTGTATGTGTATATACCAGTGTATGTGTATATACCAGTGTATGTGTATATACCAGTGTATGTGTGTATATACCAGTGTATGTGTATATATACCAGTGTATGTGTATATACCAGTGTATGTGTATATATACCAGTGTATGTGTATATATACCAGTGTATGTGTATATACCAGTGTATGTGTATATACCAGTGTATGTGTATATACCAGTGTATGTGTGTATATACCAGTGTATGTGTATATATACCAGTGTATGTGTATATACCAGTGTATGTGTATATACCAGTGTATGTGTATATATACCAGTGTATGTGTATATATACCAGTGTATGTGTATATATACCAGTGTATGTGTATATATACCAGTGTATGTGTATATATACCAGTGTATGTGTATATACCAGTGTATGTGTATATATACCAGTGTATGTGTATATATACCAGTGTATGTGTATATACCAGTGTATGTGTATATACCAGTGTATGTGTGTATATACCAGTGTATGTGTATATACCAGTGTATGTGTATATACCAGTGTATGTGTGTATATACCAGTGTATGTGTATATACCAGTGTATGTGTGTATATACCAGTGTATGTGTATATATACCAGTGTATGTGTATGTACCAATGTATGTGTATATACCAGTGTATGTATATATATACCAGTGAATATGTATATACCAGTGTATGTGTTTATACCAGTGTATGTTTATATACCAGTCTATGTGTTTATACCAGTGTATGTATATATACCAGTGCATGTGTGTATATACCAGTGTATGTGTATATACCAGTCTATGTATATATACCACTGTATCATTTAAATTTAGATGAAATAAGCGGATAATTAAGATTTCCCCCCCCAACCCAAAAAAACAACTATTCAGGCCTCCATGTTATTACGACTTTTATTTTATCAAAATCTAAAATTTGTAAAAAAAAAAATGACATAAAATTGCGTTCAAAGAATCTCCAGTTTTACCTAGCACAATAACATTGCAACTTTTGCCATGAGCCCCCAAATGTTACTTTGCGCGGGGGGGGGGACAAAATCGCATCTGTCAATAATAGTATCATAATATTAGAATAAACTATATGTACTTTGTTTACGTTATTGATGTAATGGCCAACAAAGACCAAGGCACTCTTGGTAATGAATACATCTGAATACAATACTTAAAATAAAGATACCTATTTCATACACCCGTATGAAATCTCCTTAAAAGAGCCTCACTTTCTAAAACTATATCCAAATATTCACAAACAAAAAAATATTTCACGTCATGACAAAAAGAAAAACTGCCCTACATATTTTTTTATTTTTTGTTGTTGGAAGTTTAGTTACAGAGAATGGACACTAAACCGTTTAAAGTAGGGGGAGGGGGTGGTAAAAAATAAAATATTTCATTGATCTGAGCTTGAGGTCAATTAAAAATTATGGATCTTTAATGTTTGATCGTTCAATGTCACGGCAATTTAAAAAAAAAAAGAACTGTGTCCGAAAAAACTGTATAGATAGAGAATATGTTAATGTATTAGCTGAGGGACATATAATTAGTCGAAGATGGCAGAGTGAGGAACAAAGTCTTACATAGGTGGGCTACCAAGTTGAACATTCTGTGTTAAGGGGGGGGGGGCAACCTCCCAGTGTTAGTTCTCATTAGATCTGATTCTAAGACGGCCCCCAAATACTTTAGGCCAGGACCCCGAAATACTTTAGGTCATGGCCGCAATATACGTTAGGCCAGGGACCCCGAAATTATAGAAATCTCTGTATCTGGAATTTGAGAATGTGAAAAAAGACCAATTGGGTAATTCTCGTATTAACTGAACCAATAGGAAGAAACCTATTTTTGACAGTTTCGTTAAGCGGAGTCGAGTATCATCGAATCGGAATATGTATTTTAAACAATGTATTTTATGTATTCAGATCGGAAATACAAATAATTTGGCGTCGCCATTTTTTTAATAAAAGCCAGGTACAAAATATAAAATTTAGAATTCAAAGTAATTTGTAGGTTTGATTAAAGAAAAAATGCATGACATATGTATGACATGATATAAATAACCAGACATTATAGTGATTTATACATAAAGTGTTCTCCAATTTGGTTGGATTAAGATAATTTTTTTTTATATCTTCACACACACGCAAAGACATAGGCAGTGAGAAATAGACAGTGGGACACAGTGAGACAGAGACAGTGAGACAGAGACAGTGAGACAGAGACAGTGAGACAGAGACAGTGAGACAGAGACAGTGAGACAGAGACAGTGAGACAGAGACAGTGAGACAGAGTTAGTGAGACAGAGTCAGTGGGACAGGGAGAGTAATTCAGAAACAGGGAGACAGAGACAGTGAGACAGAGACAGTGAGACAGAGACAGTGAGACAGAGACAGTGAGACAGAGACAGTGAGACAGAGACAGTGAGACAGAGACAGTGAGACAGAGACAGTGGGACAGGGAGAGTAATTCAGAAACAGGGAGACAGAGACAGTGAGACAGAGACAGTGGGACAGAGACAGTGAAACAGAGACAGTGAGGCAGATACAGTCGTACAGACACAGTGAAACAGAGACAGTGAGACAGAGACAGTGAGACAGAGACAGTGAGACAGAGACAGTGAGACAGAGACAGTCAGACAGAGACAGTGAGACAGAGACAGTCAGACAGAGACAGTGGGACAGGGAGAATGATTCAGAGACAGTAAACAGAAACAACGTGGAGACCGAGAGAAGGAGACAGAGAGAGAAATAGATCAGTAGATAGACAATAAAACAGATGGGATGTTGTACACAAACAGAAAATTAAATATGTAGAATGATTTATTGTGATCAGATTTAGACTTTCTGCATACATTCGAACATCTGAAACTTATTTTAGATAGGGGTGTAGAGAGACAGAGAGGGAAAAAAAGAGAAAAAAGAGATTGAGAGAGACAGACAGAGAGAGAAAAAGATACTGAAAGAGAGAGAAAGATCAAATAAATAAAAGGAAGGGTTCATGAAATATTTCAGACACAAGCCAGTTGTTGAAATGGCATCCATCATTGTAACGTGTTCATTTATTTGAAGCATCCATCACCTCTGTACCGTGACCCACTTCTGACAAACAAGTAGCCGTAACTGGACAGAATGAAAGGTATCTGTCTGTCTGTGTGTGGAGGGGCCGGGGGCTGACCAATGATCAGATAAATTGAAATAGAATAGGGTAGGGAAAGGAAAAAACTTTACGGTAAGGCTATAATAGATAATAGAGTAAACATTTTTATTGTTGGACAAATAGTGAGATAGATGTGCAGTAGGGTGATAACAAATAAAATATTTTTATGAAACTACTTGCAATCGAGGAACTTTTATG